>KZ538809.1:11935-37159 GCA_000934665.2 Catajapyx aquilonaris | reverse complement strand
GGGGGGGGGGTTGAGGAGCCATCTTGGCATGTCTCCTCTTACTTCCCCGGGATCCATCCCTTCCTTCTCAGTTGGCGCTCCTCATGATTGGACATTTCCTATCCGGAGCGGAATCAATAGAAGATCCCTGCTGGTTGCCATGGACACAAGAAGCGGCACCCCCGCGCACATGAACTCAATCTCCTCTCCTCCCTATACCTCCCTACTCTTCATCTCTCCCTGTCTGCCATAGCTCCGACATTCGCCTGCAGGCCTCTGCTGTCGGAAATGGAAAAAGGAGGGGTGAGAATTTATAGAGAAAGAAAGAAGAAAAAAAAAAATCAAATAAAATCTGAGAGAGAAATAGGGGAGGACAGACTATCCGGTGAACATATCGATTCTTATGGGTGGCTTTTGTGTGGAATACGCATAAGTTAGGGGATGGAGGGGGGTTTGGGGAGTGTATTTTAATTTTCAGAGGGAGAATTCAATATAGGTACACATGAGGNGGGGGGGGGGGGGGGGGGGTGAGGGATAGCCATCCCCTTACATATGTGCAAACGAATACACCCCATGTCGCTGTTGCATTTCGCAGTTTCCCATTTCGCCGCAGTGTTATCTTGCCGACACCCCCATTTCGCCGCTTTCATATCGGAAGACCGAATGTGGCAGTGGTAGGTTCCTTCCGTGCTGATACAGCCCTATATTCAGCGGATACAAGCATATCTTCAGCGGATACATACCTTTTTCCCTTCACGATCCCACACTAATCATTGCATTTTGGAGAATCCCGTTTGTATTAATGCGTCTTCGTGTAGGCCTAATACCAGTTTCGTAGGCGGCGATATGGGACGGTGGGAAATGGGAATGATTCATCGGAGATGGCGGCGAAATGCAAGACGGCGAAATGGGGTGATACCGTGCAAACTATACTTGTAATTATATTGATGAAGATAGTTTTTCGGGGGGAAGTTCTGGTAAAGGCGTTGGAAAATTATCTGACTAATAAGTATAATGTTTGTTGTAAGTTTGGAATGCAGTGAAACTCGATTATCCAAGAGACCAGAAAAACTTCGCGTTTTATTGGAATATTCGCATCGTTTAAAAAGTTGTGAAAAATCAAAACTGTACAACCTTAATTTATTTCCATACTGTTTAATGCTGAATAAACAAAAATGGGGGACACGTGATGCCACATCATTTGGGAAACAAGGTTTGTGATATACGTATATATAGCTTTGGCGACGATTTTCGCCCTGAATGAAAGCTCAAAAATGTCACTTGCATCCTCCAATGGCAATTCAGTTAACATGTTTTGGTCTGCCTATTATATACCAGAATCTGTAACAAAACCTATGAAGATTGAAATGTGCATAAATACCGCAGTATTGCCATCAGTTTATGTTAACAGACTGCTCATAAGTTTACCCCGTCAGCTTAGTCAGCTGTTAATGGTATTATATTGCTACATTAGTTTAGTATAGGTTTGTGTTTCTTCATGAATGTTCAGTTTAGTATACAGGGTGCCGGCAAGTCGTGTCAAATTGGTATAAGTTATATATACGAATGGAAAGGCTTCTGACTGAATAAGTTAACATCTTGTGTGAAAGATGTAATGGAGTCCTGCGAGAGAATTATTCAGAATTTCAAGCAATTTGGGAGGAATTTCAGTCAATACAAATCTGTTACCAATCCCAGCTCCAAATATACGTACAAAACACCCATAACCATATAGCCTATATGCTGAAGCGAAAACTCTACAGCCTCCAGTTCAGCAAGACGGGGCTTTTTATAAAATATGATGCATCAAATAATCTAACTGGAATAATAATGGTAATATATAGAAAATAAAGCTCTGTATGCATAGATTGAAGACCAATGCATCATGTATAAATGTTTTTGAAACACTCACCTGAATATGTTCTAATTGGTTGTAAGTAATTTTGTAATACACAGTATATATTGCACAGAAAATTAGATTTTCTAATCTCCAATTCTAACACTGATTCATCAGGACTATACCTCAATATTTTTGCGCATTAGAGGATCACACTTTCCACCACATGATTGAGAGTTTGCAAACAAGACATCTTTAATTTATTATGATGGGAGGAAAAATGTATGTTGATCGTTATAGGGCTATTATACCCTCTATAAGTTGGTTTGAGGAGTTTTTCGCTCAGTTTGAATAAGTACGTAATAATTTTACTACTTGAAATAGCACAGAGTCTTTTGAAGTTCAAAATTTCTATACAGGGTGCTGTATACGAGTAAATATGCCAAAATGATACGGGTGGTATAGGGGATGCATATGGAAGAAGCATGGGATGGGTCGGTGGGTCCGAAAGGCCGTCGACGATGTCTAACCTGTCAAGTATGAAAACCCTCGTGCATGCCTGCATTGCTGGTTGCCTGGGTCAGGCGGTTGAGCAACGGTCTATAGTAGTGCGAGCGCCTGACTCCGGCAATCAGCAATGCAGTCATGCATGGGGGTATCCACACTTGTCAGGATGGACATCGTCGACGTCAAAGGTCGACATCTCCAAAACGGATAGTCGCCGGTCTTTCGACCCCAGCATGCCATGCTTATTCCATATGCATCATCTACCACCCGTATATCACTTTGACAGATTTATTCATATACACATTGTATGACTCTAAAAATAAAGTGTCGACTTAGATAAAATGTTTATTCAAATAAATATGGGAAACGTACTACAAGAATCAGGTTAGTAAAAAAGACTTTATCCAAAAGCATGATGCTCTGTTTCAAGAAGAGAAACAATGACAAACCACTCAAATAGAGAGTATACGCCAATCTCTTTAAACAGCAACGGAAAACAAATCCATATTATATTATTTTGTTCCCGCATATGTTATACCAAGGAGAACATAGGAGAAACAAAATAATGGACGTGGTATTAGTTTTCGTTAATATCTCTGTGTCCTTTTCAGCACTCTGCACCGAAATGCATCTGCAATTAATAATTGCAACCATGTAAATTCACCTGTGAAGGGCTACATCGTATGGTTCGGTTAATTAGTGGAGAAGCTGAGGCAATTAAGGCCATTAAGCATCACACGAATTATGAGTCACAAAGTACCGGTACATTCTGTTATAGGGCATAATTCGTATGATGTCAAATATTTGACAGCATTTGCAAGATTACATGAGGGCGGATCAAAATAATAAAATCAAAATTTTAAATTATGAAAATAGTATAAATAGCATATATGCTAAGTGAGAGGAGACTACACTGTACAGTACGTACGGTACACATACAGTACGGTATACCAACAGTCATTTCAACATTAGAATATAACTTAGGCCTATATGTACTTTATTTATAAATTCGTTGCTCATAAATAAATAAAAATTCATTACAAAAACCAGCACAGCCACATGATGATACATATTTTTAGTATATAAACACCAAGTCTATGAAAGCATTTTGTACTCCTTACACCAGATTTTGTAAGCCTATAACAGGCACTCTCCACCAAGCCTTTATATCTACAGTATATGCATATACTGTACTGTACAGTAGTTGTACTTGCATCCTTCTCACGTCTC
Organism: Catajapyx aquilonaris; assembly: GCA_000934665.2. Taxonomy (NCBI): domain Eukaryota; kingdom Metazoa; phylum Arthropoda; class Diplura; order Dicellurata; family Japygidae; genus Catajapyx; species Catajapyx aquilonaris. The sequence continues at coordinate 33,606 of KZ538809.1, read as the reverse complement.
TGCTGCAAGGACTCCAAAGTCTCTATATATACTATAGGCTTCCAAAAGTATTCTAGTGGTGAAATATGTGAATGTCACACGATGACAGATTTGGATGGTCTATATGTGCTAAAATATGCCTCACTTGAACTGTTCGAAACTTTGATAAATTCCCGTGTATTTAACTGTCATTTGCAGTCAGTCATATGCCACGCTCCAACAACTCAAGTGGAACATCTTTGAGAATTTTTACAAACAGTCCAAACCTTGCATGAAGTGACCTTCCTTTGTTTTGCCACTTCTATAATATATATAATTGTTGGAATGACTGAGAGACGCTACTGGCGTGGAGAGCGCTCGACATGAGCTTACAAAATCTGGTGTCACGGTTCGAAAAATTCGCCGATTAATATATAGGGTTTGTATGTTGAGTGGTTAGCTAACAATAAGTGCCATCATGTGACATTGTTGAGATTTATGGGGCCAAACGGTACATTAATCTTTTGGAGTGCAGTATTATTATGGTATATGTGTATAGTATAATTATGATAGGAGGTATGGATTCTTGAGTTCGTGAAGGTCAGTTTTTGTCCAGTTGGGAGCAGTGGCCATATACCAAAACATTTCCTTCCGGACGTTCGCTTCAGGCTATTATATTCCTGCTTCCGTGCTATTGTATTGGTCAACCATATCGCCCCGGGGGGAGGTCTTATTGAGACTATCCTGTTTGTTTGTTTGTTGAGAAATGGTTCAGACATCATACTATATTAAGTTAAATTAATTAAATAGGATCAGTATCTGAAAATATCAGCCTGATGTACGGCTGGCTATTGCTGAAAAAAAATGATGGCACAAAACGCCATCAGCACATACAGGGTGTTCCCGAATTCGTTTTCCAAAAAGATATGGGTAGTAGGGGGGTGCACATGGAAGAAACATGGCATGGATCCGAAAGCCCGGCGACAACGTTGACGTCGACGATGACTATCCTGACAAGTATGGATACCCCCGTACATGCTTGCATGGCTGGTTGCCGGAGTCAGGCGGTTGAGCAACGGTCTGGTAGCAGGCTAGTACAAAAAATGATGGGTGGAATTTTAGTCTCACTGATAGTTACTGCTAACTTAGCAGTACCATTGTCAACACTGGCACTGCTAAGTTACCAGTAACTATATCAGTGAGACGAAAATTCCACCCAATCTCATTAATGGGACAAATGACAATATCAGTGCAATTGAAACAAGTTTTATTCAAATACATCCCAGTTTTTGTGTATGAACACAAACTCGAACACCATACCCGTGCTGTTAAAATCAACTCGTGACTCTCTCCATCCGTCTCGGTACTTAAGAAGTGATCATTATCCTTTCTTCAATCCTCCTATAGGCCTAGGCTAACCAAAAAAACACGATTGTAATAACTCACTCCGAAGTCCGCAGAAGGTGTTTTGACATTCCTCTCCCAGCATTGGCCATTCGAGCGTATACCTGCTAGTGCATGTTTTGAAGGTTTTTATGTATGGGGCAAGGAAGCTGAGATTCAGGATAATATCAAGAGAGTGAAGATAAACCTAAAACGACGTGAAAGTGAGCTATCGGGGGNGGGGGGGGGTGTAGAAGGGTGGGATAGGAAATGTTGAGAATTGCTAGGATGAGTGGTGTCGAGAGAGCGAATAATCTGGAGCTTTAGAGGGTGGTAAGAAAGGAATAATGAAAGAGCAAGGTGTCAAGGAGGTGTCACTTGCTGGCAGGTGGTGCCCTCGCTGTAGGGGCAGCAGACCTATAGGGGACAACCACAGGGGAAGAGTGAGAAGGGAATGGGCCCATAACATAATCCGTGGCCCTTGTTTGTTGTAGGGGCTGACTGACATTTAGCATCCATCGTTGCCCAGGATCTACTTTTACAAGTTATCTAGAGTCCCATCTCGGATTATTCCGCGAGAATGATTTGTCTTTTCACACTCGGACCCTTGACTGTCCAGATTCATGTCAGCTCTAATCGAGACCCAGGGGGGAATTACAGGAACAATCTGCTTGCACCCCTGCTTGGTTGTGTCAACTAATTCTTGGCATGAAGCAATCCAGAGCTGCAATGTTATGACTGTATTCTACGAACTGATCCAATGAATGGAAGTTTTATTGTAAAATCGTGATTGATTTTTAGATCTACCAAGTAGAAACGGTTCCATCTTATTGATTTAATATTGAAGATAAAACATTCCGTTTTATGCACGAGAGGGTGTGAGTAAGGCGAAAGCATAATGATCAGTGATTAATATTGCATAACTTATTGCACGTTTTGATTGCGTGCTCATAAAAAAATAAAACTGGATATGGAGCATTGGCAATGTTTTATGACCACAATAGAAAGATTATTTAAAATGGGAATATTCTCGTATGTTACTTTAGGAGTATTTTCAGTATTATCTGAAACTTTGTAATTACATGTATAGTTCCAGTGTAAAATTTTGCAATGGCATATTAATAGGGCTACGTATGCTAATATATTGACCGGCCATGACGTGTGGACTCGTGTGGCATCAGCATGCAATATATTGTCAACTCACTGAACGTCTCAAAAGAACATGCCATAATTATAGTCTAGACTAGAGCCAAAACCTCAAATAAAAACACAGGCACACATACACATACACACCACAACCATGCACACCCCCTGAGGCCAACTGTGTATACAGGCCAATTTCCAGGATTATCAGAAAGTCCTTTTGATTTCTCCCCATTCCGGCATGGTTTCATCCACCCCCTGGACACTCGTATATACCTTATACTTCACCGGACTCTTATATAGCTTGCATATAAGAAGATCCATTGTAATTTTTGGTCATACGAGACGGCTAGTCGTCGCTGCTGGCTAGTCGTCGCTGGCTACCACATTTCTGGGATTATGCCGTGATGTAATGAATGAAATGAAAACAAAGAGTGATTCATGTAGTGTGCTAATGGAGCAATGTGCATGACTGATTCTATTATGTGATTGTCTTTGCCAGTCAGTAATATTGTCAACATCGCGTCGCGTCGGTGGCTAAACGTATATATGTACTGAACAACCGGCGCTTTTCTCGTACTGTATTACACTATAGTCTTGTCAGATTGCTTGGACAAATCACTACATTGCATTGTGCCGAGTATGCGGCCATTCGGATGCCTTTTAAATTGAGGGATTCATTTTGTAGATTTCTAAAAACGCATAATATATAGGCACACAATAGACAATGACGATCTAGTTGATTAACAGTATTTTCCTAATGCCAATATTGGTGCTCTCACGAATACTGACCCATCACTTATTAAGTTTACACACTTTCACTTGATCCTCTTAATTTTATGGGATGCTAGTACTAACTTTCAAGATAATTTATTTCCTGCCTTTATAGTTTCAGGATTGATATTGTTGTGTGTCACAATAAAATGGTTCCTAATATTATTGGATTAAAAAGTGAAACTCAGTTTTTCCAGCACCTATTCATCCTTTGAGTTCTAACAATCTGGGTTTGAAGATCGTGAATTTATACAACTGCTTTTAAAATGGCCATAGGCCGTACAATAATGTACGGAAAACGAGAGAACGATCTGACGTCATCGTTTCTTCCATTGTTGCTTTTTGTTGACACTGTTTACTCATATTGTTCTGTGAGGGTATTTCCATGGAAGCCTTGATGAGGCCAGATCATACTCTCATTTTCCGTACATTAGGAACCCCCTAGACTTATTATTATTTTGGGAATGATAGGCAGTGCCCAATTTTCATAACTCAGTGCTGCTTCCCCACTAAAACAAAATAATGTTTAATAAAATGGATGATTTCTAAAGCGGCCTCGTTGCGCAATGGGGCTCCACTTCAACTGGAGAATTTCAATGGAAAAAATGAATTCGTGCGTGCTAATTTCATTAAATTGTGAATGTAGTGAACAATATGTGTCTCCAAAAATGTGACATCATTACATATTGCATATTACATATTATCATTACCGTAAAAAATTTAAAATGCTCGAAGATTTCCAGCGCTTTGGCCATTTGAAAGCCCATAATTTTTGAAATGCACGGCCCAGATTATTACAACTCATAAGGAAAATCGCAATTTCACTTTTTATTAAATTTTGTTAGGAACAACTTCCACTAAAATAATCGTAGTACATATATTTCCAAAAGGCTTCCCTAAACATTTTATAACCCACTTTCCAGATGACCAGCCCCAATTAAAATTCCCATGTACATGTGCATATGTTATTATCTTATTATGCACAGAAACTGATGATACATACCGGCATATAGAAGAAGGTGATTTTGAAGTATGGACCTGTCCATGTTGAAGCAGCAAAGCCTTCGCAGGATGAAACTGAAATGGTGGAGGTTCGAAGTCCAACTCACGAAGGGGAGGCAGCAGGAAGGTATAGTGTTAAAGGCCTATAGAGCAGGGTACCGGTACTGCAGTTGTGAAAGGAGCAGCTGCTGCTGTGCCGTATATAATAATAACGTGCGTGCAGGGACAACTTAATGTAGGCTGAACTTGATGGCCACAAAGGCTTTTTAGATTTGGCACCTGATACACTCCCTGTCCATATTCCCTTTTTATGCTGTTTTTTATAGAGTGTTTTTTTGTGAAATGCTATATATAGCGCTGTCTAGCCCAGATTGATACCTTGAGAGTGGTGTTACCTTTGTGCTGATTTTTCAAATAAGGGGGTTTTTTTTGCTCGATTTTTTTCTGCTTCTTGTATGTTAGGCATGAATGCAGGGACCATTCTCTGTGGTATTTGAAAGCAATATTGTATTGTTGTAAATAGGGTGTCTTGTGAAAATAGTGTACTTGACCTGGGCTTTGACCATAACCCAAACAATAAGACATCCTTGAGTAATCCTGGGTACAATAGGGTGAGATGCCTATCAGGGATGCCAAAGTATTGAATATCGCTTATGGCTCTACCGCAGCTTATTCTTTAGCACCCCTGATGCAATAATATTCCTCGGTAAGTTCAGAGAACAAAATAGCAATGGATTTACTATACCTCCAGCTTAATGAAGCAATTTTATTATTACTGTCTCCGAAGTCGCATGTAAGTTTGGGAAAGCTAATGCATAATATATATACTCCTCTAAGCAATCAATTTTCCTATTATCCTAACCATACCTTCAAAAAAAAACTAATTCACAGTCCGCGTCATGTTTGTTGCGGGAAGCGTCAAAAAGAGACGGAAAAAACGACCGAAACAACAACAATAATAAAAAAGAAATATAGTTGTAAATGGGGGATAGAGTGAAGGTGAGTGAGACAAATGACAAGATAATACGCAGGGAAAGAAAAGGATGGCAAAGGTGCTTCGGCAGAAGAATAGGCCTTGTGTAGAGATGCGCTGCAGGTGCTGTTGGCTTATTACCGGAGGGGCCACCAGGTGAATTTGTTGTTGTTATTATTTGTGTGTGGCTCTCGCCTGCTTCTGGTGGCCATCACTAATTCCAGACCCTGTCAGAAGTTCATGAAACAAACGTGATGCCACGCAGATTTTCTTCACTGTCTCTCTCTTATTTTCCCGTCTCGTGTGATGGGCTCAGCACTTTTTTTTTTTAACCACCTTCCCTCCCTTATCCTCTTTTTTTTTCTTCTCAATTGGCCCTTATTTGAGAAGTGAGTTTCTTGTGACAAACGGATGCAAATTGCCACTGATTTGGAAACTTTTTTTCCCACCCACCTGAAATGTGAAAGATGACGTTGCAGTAATGAGAAAAAAGGGGGGCGCCAATTGTCTGTCCGTCCTATCGCGTCAGAAAAAGAACTTTGGATGGGGAAAATAAAAAGCAGAGGAAGAGAAAATAAAGGGAAAAACTGTTTGCGATTAAAAAGTAACGCAAGAAAAGGTTGACGCTGCAGCCTGAAATTATCCATAAATGAATTGGTTGAGGTTGTCAAAGCCACAGCAGGGGCATCACGAGATGAGCCATTCATCAGGCCTATTTTTTTTTGCTGGTTTATCATTTGCAGGTACCTTATGGCTAAAACTAGAGGCAAATGGCCGCCATTAATTATGTATCAGTTGGGGCATGCGCGGTTTAAAAATTACTTCTGGTTAGCCAGCAAGTGTCTGACTCACCCTGTCAGCTTCTGGTTCACTCTTGCAACGTGTGGAAGTGTACCAAAGTAAATCATCTTGTACTTCAATTTCGGCTCCTTGTTCTTGCTGCTGATATTTTTCTGTTATCTCCTGTCGATTATTAATGGCACGTTTCTCACTCGGAAGTTGGGAACAATAGGCCATCAATTTAGATCTGCAGCAGATTTATACAGTAGCGGTGTTGCAATCAAAGGGGGAAAAATGTGCGACATTAATTTCAGCTAGGCCGATAGAAAGATGTGTGAGTCTGCACGACAATGATAAGTTCCTGCGATTTATAACACGCCTCTAGAGACGAATTAAAATATCTCAGGCCTAATTATTACATGTCCATAGAAAGTATGTAAAATTCAGATATTTATATGGGGTCATAAAGTAAAACTGAGCTTCGTTAAAATCACCCATAAGTGAATTATTGTATTTGTAAATAATCTTTTGGTTGATGTTTGTATGCTTTATTATTCAATTTACATACAGGGTGTTTCAACTTTTTTGTCCGAACAGTTATCGGAAAATTGCACGTAGCTGCTACTTCGTAAGCAGTGACTTGCAATCGGTGATTTGTCAATGTCAGAGGAATGGAGAATGGGGAAAAAGAGGGTCACACATTCCATGGCATGTGTGACCCTCAATTTTCAGCGGGCAGCACGTATGCCATCACTTCAACCTATACGATTCGCAGGGAATATTTCCTGTTCCTCTCAAAAATCACCGTTTACAAAGTAGCAGCTACGTGCAATTTTCCGATAACTGTTCGGACAAAAAGTTGAAACACCCCGTATGTACCCAGAGCTGTCCCCCTAAAAGGACCCCACCCTATAGAATGGGGTAACATAAATAAATAAATAAATAAAAATTAATATGGGGTCGAATTTTCGTCTCACTGCTAGCTACTGCTAACTTAGCAGTGGATGAAAATTCCACCAATGATTTTTAAGTTTGTAAAATATATTTCTTATGGAAAAACCTAATGTGTTCTAAATTTAAAAAAAAAGAATTCGTACTATTTTTCCAACCTTTTATAAGCCAGAAGCTTAAATAATTATATACAGTAAGCTTGTAATTTTCCTAACGTGAGATATATGCCACATAGTTTTGTCAAAATGTTAGAGGGAAAAGTGATGGTGTGTGCAGAGGTAGAGAGGGATTTTGCGGTGTCCTAGAGTTGAGAAAGTTTAGGTCCGGAGAGACAGCGTAGTTAGTGTAGGGCCCCGTATAGCTGCTAGTCTCTCCTGTCGCCTGTAGTGTGCGGATGACAAGCGTCCTGGATGTTCTGCCCACAAGCAGTGGGAGAGGAGGTTGAGTGGAGGGAGGCTGGGGGGAATGGGAGGGGGGGGGATGCGTCAGTTCTCATTTAGTCGGCGCCATTGTCTGCATTTGACATTATTTGCGGAAAGGCGTTGATGAAGAACTCTCGTGCCCAAGAGCTATACACGTACAGAAAAAATGCTTTCAGTTTGTTACACCCAGCTTCCACCAGGGGATGCTCAGTAAGACTGGATATTGCAATATCAGGTCACAATCTGGCTGTTCCGATGCCAGTACATATATATAAGGAACGTGCTCAAGGGCCTATCTGAGGTGGGTGCGCCCCCTTGTTCTCTAATTGCTAGCGCGCCCCCTGATGCTCGACCCTGCTTGGCCCCCCAATAAGAAGAACGACGCTTCCCTCTGCTCTGCCACTTGTCTTGCCTCTTCTTCTCTGCTTCCCCGAAACACTTGTTCCATGATGCAACACGACCGACTGGGGGATGACACGAACCCCGTGCGCGATCATCATGACTGCATCCATTCGCTTCACGATTGTTATTCTGAGAGCGGGGCACTCGATCACACGCCCGCCGATGCTGCTTGTCTTTGTTCCTGGCATCACTGCCCGTTTCTGGGTACTAAAGCGCCATTTTATTTGCAATATGCAATGGTGCAATCTGCTGGAGTGACTGTTTTTTTTATCTTTAATTAATACATGGCCATGCTTTGTATTTTGAGGTGTTTGAGGTTTTTTTAACGGAAGGGTCATCCAATTAGTAGTAACTAGGCATCAACTTGCCAAAATTTGGCAAAAGTTGGCAAAATTGCGAAAGTGGAGGGAGAGAGAGACGCAGACAAGGCAGCGACATTCGACGGTGAAGTGCCGAAGTAAGACGGTGCAGAGTCGCCACCCAGGAGGTGGCGCCCCGTGCCCGGAACGGCGGAAATGGTAATTCCGTGGAAAATCGCGGTCGGCGTTTTTTTTTCGTTTTATAAATTCCCTGGACACTATTTCCAAAAAGAAAAAAAACGTTTATTGCAAATATAGAAAACGCGGGGTAAATTTTAACACCACTCCCAATGCTGTAGGCTGTACTGTGCGGGAGGAGTTGTGGGAACAGTCGAGTATTAATAATAATAATAATAATAATAATAATAATAATAATAATAATAATAATAATAGTAATAATAATAATAATAATAATAATAATTCATACCCCGTTATCAGCCGGCGGCTCTTTAGGGGGGAATTTTTGTTTTGTCTGGAACTCTTTGCTTGCATTTTTACTTATTGCTCTTTGGGAGAGGATAGGAAAGGAAGGGGGCGGCTGTGGCCTGTTTATTAGGAAACAACTCCGGAATTCTCCTGGAGAAACCGTGGGAAACCACAGAAAACCACGGTTAGAGTTGCCGGCACCGGGATTCGAACCCAGGACCTTCCGATTAGCAGTCGGACGCCTTATCCACTATGCCAACCTGCTTCGGTGTCGAGTATTAATGATATAGATTAATGGGGTTCGTAAGGGTGGGGATTTTTAGTACCAGATGTATTGTATAAATCAAAATGTACTTAGGCACGAAACATTATTATGTGAACGTACAAAGGTGTAATAAGTTAGAGAAATTCTGAAATCTGTATTGTATGCATATATTCACTGCCGTGCTGAGCAGGAGACTGCACTTGGCAGAAGTGGTTGACAGTTATTATCGTGTACATGGGCAGAAAGTTTCAACTCTTCTCCGTGCCAACTCTTTCCACGATGATGTCAAATCCGACCATCACTTCGTACTCAAGCGGAAGGGAATAAAATACCGACAGTATATATATACTGATGCAAAGTTCGTGGGGGTTTTATTCGTGTCGATCAAATTGGAAGCAGCTCCACTCGGTTCTAATCTTGTAACATTACACGCTGCCGAATAACAAGCTCTGAGAGCAGAATTACACTGTAGTCCTTTTGCACGCGGTTACACCAGCAGTCGGCGCAAAAGGTGTACAAGAGTTTGCAGTGCCTATATAATTATTTTGTATAGGATATATCCTGCACCTCTCTGAAACCCAACTTCATTATGCATATAACGTGCAGTGAGGCATTGGTCTTGAAAGAAATACAATCTATATTATTAAAAGCCGACTGTTCCCACAACTCCTCCCGCACCGTACCGCCTACAGCATTGGGAGTGGTCTCCAAATTTTTCCCGTGTTTTCTATATTTTCAGTAAACTCTTGTTTTTTTGGAAACGGTGGAGAGGAACTTTGTAAATCTCAAAAAAAAAAAAAGCCGACCGCGGCCTTTCCACGGAATTCCCATTTCTTCCGTTACGGGCTGGGTGGCGCCGATTCGCTCACTTCTGCACATCACCGTCGGATGTCGCGGTGCGCTTCTCTCTCTCTGAGCAGTCTGAGCCGAATTTTATACATTTTTCCAGCCAAAAATGTCATCTACAGTACAATACTGTGAGTGATACATTCTGTACCCGAAACGTTATATGTTGCACAAAGTAGGCCGCGGCCTAATTAGTGCGATGTAAGTGAATGTATTTAAAATGGGTAAGACGAGCGTGATGAGGATCTGGAGCGAGCTTTGATTGCTGGCAAGCGGAGTCAAGAGAGAAGAGGTTTGAGGAGGATTTGTGGGGCCAGGATCGTGTCAGGTGAATCCGTTCTTAATCCGAAGCCTGACAGCTTTGGAGCGGATGGGAGGAGATTTATGAGCCACTAATCTTGCCTTGAGCCCCGTTAAGACGCTCAGCTTGCCAGCCTTTCACGAATATTATATAAAAACATCCTTTAGCCTCATCAGTGTTCCGGATGTATTATGAGACACCAGCACGTCATTCAGTATAATAATATTATGACGCTGCCCTTTGTTGAGAAGATGGCTAGAAACAATTCACACTGCAGCTGTTGGTAATGTATTTATTTTGTTGTCCTGGCTGCCTGCTGATGGGAGCAGAAAAGAAGGGTCCGGAAGGGAGGTAAATAAGAGCCTCTTTCTATTGTCACCGCTGTCTGCTGCTAATTAGGGCCAGCTAAGAGCCAGGGAAAAGGACAGCACAACATATAAATGTAAGCTGTCAGCAGCAGAAACCTTTTATCTGTGTTCTTTGTATCTTTGTCCCATCGTCTGCTGCAGGAACTGCGTGGTCTGTGTACATGTTGTGTCTTTTTTTCATATCCTCGGCTATCTTATATTGAAGCGTTTTTCTACTCTATGAGGGATGAACAACAATCAGAAACCAAATTACTTGAAAGCCTGGGCATTTTGCTCTGTTTCGCGAGTAAAAGGAGGCAATTGCCAGGAGGCCTTTTCAAGGCAGCCATCACCTCGAAAGGAGAGGGGCCAAGGCGGCCAGACAACTACTCCCAGGCCAAATTAACCACCTAAACAAGCACACTCCAAACACTCGTGGATGGCTCATTTCCCAGAAAGCTGTTTTTTTGTGTGTGTGTCTCCCCTCCTCCTTCTCTCTCTCCCTGATTCGCATTGGCCGTTCTTTTCCCTCCACCCGATTATTACCATCAGCATGTGCTCTCAGGCAGATTAACAAAACGTTGTCGTCTGTCCACAATGCTGGTAATAATATTTTATGCAGTTCATATGAGCTCTTTAAATAATTATAATGGGAATGAATAACACGGTGTGAGGACAGAGGCTTTTGATTGGTTGACTTCATTTCTTCAGAAATGACTACATTTATTGTACACTAATCTGATTGAGTTTTTAAAATATTTGCACACTTTTACTTGTTATGCAACAATGACTTGTTTTAAATTTTACCGAAATCCGCCATGACCATATTGTGCCGTGACCATGTTGTGCCATGACCATGTTGTGCCATGACCATGTTGTGCCGTGACCATGTTGTGCCGTGACCATGTTGTGCCGTGACCATGTTGTGCCGTGACCATGTTGTGCATACTGGTGTCCATTTCTCCAGGCAAGGTGCCATGTAAATGTGACACCATGCCATGGTATAGGTTCCAACAGGCTATAGATGTAGTGTATGGTGTGGAGGCAGTCCAGCAGGCAAGGCAGGCAGGTTGTGCGCTTAGCGTGATAAAATAGAGTTGCAAGTCAGCTGAGAGAAGAGGCCGCGCGGCCGATGATGGTGAATGGCTGTCGTGCTGCGGAGTAGTTGGGGAAAAGCAGCGGTAATTACTAGGTAGGGCGGCTGCTAATGGAGCAAGTGACAGTTTTAATCAGGTGGCTGCAAATGGACGAAGGGAGCCCCTCATCGCAGCCATCGGCCCCTATTACTCCCTACATCCCAGCAGCCTGGCTTGCATGCCCTATTACTATATAGGCCCAAGGACTATAGCCCCAGATCTTATCAGTCCAACAGGCATATATTCTACGCCGGATCTGTGGGAGCTGCATGCTCAGACCTTTCTTTGTTCCTTCCTTGCGTGCGTGATGGAGCCTCTATATATACAGGGCGATCAAAGAGTTCCTTATCGTCGATATATACTGTCACCTTCGTCCCTGGTCATGTCAGTTATAATAATGTAAGTATAGCGAGCAGGTGCTGCGTCCAGGGGCGTATCTGAAACCTGTTGTGAGACAGCATATCATTGCTTTTTTAAAAATATTGTAGAGGTCTGCCTTGAACTTTGGTGATCAATAAAGAATGGGACATGTGAGACATTTTTATCTCATTGTTGAATGGAGAAAAGTTTAATATTGTAGGCTTATAGATTTTATAAATATGTGTAAGGAGATGGGATAAGTTATGGATTTTTTTATATTCCAGCAACCAGTTGGAAGAGAAGTAAACATTGCAACAACTGAAATTAACATGATGATTGTTGGTTGCTGGAATGAACAATCCATACATTTCCTCTACCCACTTTTGAACTGGCGACTTGAGCACTGCACGCCCCCTCTCTATATCCCATGCAACTTATATTGAGTTACAAGGTGTGTTTATAGAGAAAAGGGTTTTAAAATATCCAGTGTACAGCAGATCTATACGTTGTGATTGCAGTGAGCTTCATCACGAATGTTTGTTTTTTGAGACAATAAGAGACCCATATAACCAGTTACTCACAAATTAATCAACCAATGTGAATTAATGGGCTGCTTCTATTTTTAAAAATTATAGCCTATATAGCAAGCCTATTTTATTGTTGCTTCATATGAAACAACACCTATGTTTTTGGGCATGACCATATACTCGGGTACAAAAATTTTGTACCCGAGTATATGGTCATGCCCGTCACTTTGAGACGCATAAAACCGTGACAAAGCTGGGATGCCGCTTCTAACCAAGGTCATCTACGAATTTGATCTTTGGTGTGTGGGTGTTTGTATACATAACTATACATAAGTTCTGGGCTACTCAGATCAAATCACCGTTATATCCAGCGGATATTATATTACCTGTCTCAAACTGACGGCCTTGTATATAGGTCCAGAAATATTCAGAGTGGCCGTGAAGAAATGAAGTTATTTTAGCTCCTACACCTACGCACATCTTTCTGATTGAATTTAGGACACGTCGAGATCAAATGCAATTTCAATAACTTGTCAACATTATTGAGCTCTGTGATCAGCCATTATAACAGTGATTTGTTTATTTAACTTAGTTGTCAACTGAAAATATATTAAGTTATACGGTTTCATGCTGTCCATCTCAGTGTAGCTATTCTATATGCTAACCTGCACAGTGTGCATAATTATATAGTGTGCATATAGCTATACATAACCAGAAAAACCTGAACTGCGACAGCGGCACTGACTTGGCTTGATCAAATCAGATTCACGAAAGGATACACTATGTATTATATTCATGCAGCACGTTCTTTATAATCCAGTCGCATGGTTTGGATGACAGCTCCCAATCGTGCTTTTTATCTTAATCTCATTCCTGCCAATTGCACACGCAGATTAGACATTGCTGCTTACCCTTCCAGCAAATGTAAGTAAGCTTCGTTGGGCGCCATTGTCACACCCCCGGGCCCTCTCAGGACCTTCTCCTGGCTACATACCAAGAAAACTCGGTGGGTTTCTAGAGGGTTTTATTGGACCTCTGTGCTGTATGTCCACCGAAAGCGTTGCCAAGGGGAGCTTGGCCCGCCATTTTTATTTGGGTGATTATGTTCTGGGCTCTTTTGAGAGGGCTTTGGCCCACGCCATATGGAGTAGAGGGAGGAGTCTGAATCCATTAAGTCTCTGTATAATTTATGCAGGTTGAGTCACACGCCTTTGAATTACACACGTCCTTTGCGAGCGAGTAACGAGAATCTGTGTAAATGGCGAATCAATTCCAAGTGATGGCTGCTTATGCGCGGGCTCTGATGGGGCGGGGGTTCCTGGGAGGACCGGGGGGGACATGGCCCTTGGTACGCTCCTTGCCATATGAAACTGCCCACTAGTAGTAGAGGGATTAATTACGGATCTTACCATAGAATTTGCATAGTCTATAGAAGGCGGCTGTAAACATCATGATAAATAGACTCTTGCAGGTTGATGACATTTGGGTGTCGTGACCAGGATTGATAGTGGTGGTCTAATTACTATCGGGTGGTCACTATATAATGAGGTGGGTAGAATACATGAGCATGGTCTGTTCTATACTTGGGAGGGATGGGTGTGGTAGTATAGGGAAAGGAGGGTGTTAGTGCAGGGGGTGGGGGGTCTCTCTCTTCGTATTGTGGCGTTGGGCCCCTCCTTCTCTCTTCCCCTCTTGCGTGGGGCCATTGTATTTCTCAACAAAGGCATTGCCTTGGCCCCTCCTATAGCACGCTGGGTATCGAACCCCCTCCTCCCCCACCCTTCACCATCTACACGTAGAGAGAGGGGGGGATGGAGAAGGGGGTGGCAGCCATTTGCACCCAAACGAGGCTAAATCAATCAGTCGGCTTTAGATGCGACCAAAGAAGCGTGATTGCATTCGTCGAGTTTAATGAGGCAACTTATGCAATCTCAGCTTTTCTGCCTTCTGCCACCAGTCACGTTCTGCCTTTGCTGTTGCTGCTGATGGCGCCTCTCTGCTGAGATGACGCCGTTCGGGACAGGAAGTGCGCCCCCTATACTTAGTCTCTTTTTCTNCCCCCCCCCCCCCCTCCAGCCTTCCATTCCTCTCTTTTCCTTCCTTCCTGGCATTCAATTTAAAGGCTGCTCCTCCTTTTTCGTTCCCCCTTCCTTATAGTTTCTAGTCAGGGCGACAGTGCGATGGTGAAACCTTTTAGAGATATTTTCAATGGCAATTACGCTAATGTCTCTGCTGGCGTATCTTTATTGGGACTAACTTTTGCAAGGAGACTGGTGAAGACATGCCACCTATAAGTGAATTCAACTCAGGCATGTGATGTGCTCTGAAACACAAAGGTTTAAGTATATGGTATGTCAGATACATGCAAATTATATAAGCATATCTGCCTGTTTGGACCAACATAAGCAACAAACAAAATGTATATGCAGTCTCTATGCAGACAGGCACAAAATGGCGCCGTATTTTTGATAGTGTTATTCTGGATGTGCGATTTTGGAAAGGAAGAATAGTCGACTTTCACGCATTTTTAAAAAAAATCTGACCTGAACAAAAGGTGATGTTAAAAGCTTTTTATATAGGCCTACGTCATTACGGAGGTCTTCACGTTTTTAAAATGGACGTCCATTTCACCTTTCTTTTTCCCGTCGGAAATCAAATGCAAAATAATTCAACTTTCACTCACTTAACACATTTTACACTTTTATAAAAATACTGCAAGCGTTGGTCTTGCCAAAAATGTGCGGGAGAATTGCAATCCTGCCAGGCTGCGGTAAAAATTAGAATCACAATTTGGTCTCTTTTTTTTTTACCAAAAATGGTGGTGCCGATCGTCCACATCATACAGCATGCCTTGGGGATACCGCAAAATTTTTTGCAGCTCTTTGACTGTTTTTGCACTGCTTAGATTTTAAAACTCACTTATGCACATTTTAAAATGTGTTTAATGTTTGAAACCTGTCATATTTTAATTCAGAAGGCAACGAGAATAGTGAAAAGCGTATAGACTACCCTCTCAAAAACTTGGCAGTTGCCATTTCAATTTATTATCATTATTAGTACAAGGCTCTAGCAATAAACATCATACAATACAGCGTATATGAATCCAATGCAAATATGGCTGGGATCTTTTTGCACACCACAAGCAGAAATGTTATGACGCAAATAGGTGTATTATTATTGTATTCCTGTCGACTATTCACTCTTATTCAAATTAGGCATATCAAACGAAAATTATGATGACATTCTTTATTATGTAATTGGCGGTCATATACCAGTTCATCGGCCCTTGGATGTGCCTAAAATGGAGAGAGAGCTTTTTGCTGATGCAGGTGGGTTGAGCAGTATATACATGTGAATCGAAGCAACTGTATTGAGAGGGAGAGCTCGAGATGAATGAGCTATTGAGGGCAGCTGCTGGTGCTGAGAATGAATCCCTGTGGTAAGCAGAAGAGCAGCAGTTGCAAGGAAGAGCTCTCTCTCTCTCTCTCTCTCTCTCACTCTCTCTCACTCTCTTTGTACCCCCCCGACTCAAGGTGAGGAAACTTGACGTGCTGGGAGCTCGTTTAATCACTGCCGCTAAACGGATTTGCCGACGTTAGCTTCTCGGGTGTCTGCTCGAAGGCCCTGCTCTAAAGAAGCCTATTATTTGCGCCCCTGCTGCTCCTGCTTCTCCTGCCCCTATACCCACTCACCTCTCTTCTCCTATTTCGTTCTACCCGCCCTATACTGTGTATACAGTATACTGTACAGCAGCACCCGCCACAACCAATACACCGCAGACCTTTCTTCATCCGCATCACCTCATTCTCTCGTCTCTTTTTTCATCATTCGCATCGACACGGATGGAAAGATCCCATGGAAAGTATCGCATGCAGGCTGTTGTGAACCAGAGGAGTCTTGTTTCTAGGCAGGCCACATCCGGCCACAACAGACTCATACTGTGTGTACTGTATACTGAATGGGTGTGGCCTTTCAAGAACCGATTTATATCCGTCCTGTGTGTTGCAGTACAATAAGGTGATATGCAGGCTGTAATATGTAGACTGATGATTAAAGCTATGAGCATAAACTTGAGGCTGCAAACCAGATGGATTTGGAAGGTGTAGGATATAATGTGAGTTGGATATAGGAGCCTCCACACATGCATAGAAGAACCGGTAAGAGGATTTTATTATTCGGTGCTGCACTGTAATAAAGCTTGATTTGTTTTGTTCTCTGATAAGGGTGGGGAAAGCCCTCTGAGCCAACAGCAGTTAAATCTTTCCATTAGAACTTAACACCGAAAAACTCGAGTTCTGACCTGATTCGCTAGTTTTCCTCCCATTACTCCGCTGGTGTGCTGATAGCAACACATCATTTTGAGACACCCAGTATAATTGATATGCCAGAAATCACCACATAATGTTATGCAGCTCCATCATTATGCAAGAGCAGCACCACATAATTACGCTCCCCCCAAAATATAAAACGAGGGTGTCATCCAACAGACACGGGTAACATTTAGCTGATGCGATGAAGCCATGCAGAACCCCGCAACACCATGCTGCACTCTAGGCCTATAGATTCAAATAAGCCAGTAATGCAAGCATCCCCCTTCCCCCTGTAGCGCTATTGAATGTTTATGCGGTGCTCGTATATCCTATTGAGCACGCAGTAATACCGGAAGTGGTGGGGTTGGATGGATAAAAACGTGATGATTGTGATTCTGTATGATGGAAGGGAAAATGTTTTGGGTGGGGGCAGAGTGCTTTTGGCTATAGATGCATGGTGCATTGCAAGCAGGCATCATATGTGTACTGTGAAGCTTGCCTCTGAAGTACGGTATACTTTATATGGTACTACTGGGAGAGGGTGGTTGAATAGCGAGTCAAGTGTGAAATTCGACTTGCTGCCCTCGTTAAAATTTATTCCCATTGAAGAGAATGCGAGTCAAGAGGGGCCGAGGAGGGGCCAAATGGTGTTGGGGAGGGGGGGATGAGGGGGGTGCCTGCCATCGTTGATTCGGTTCCGTTGGCTTCCATGCATGTATAGTGAGTGAGAGGCAGGGAGGGAACCTACAGCCGGCAGCGATGATTGGCAAAAGCGAGTGAGTGTCTTTATGAGTGCTGCTGCATTGGGGAAGGGAGACAGCCAGCCCATTGGGTAGGCTTCGCATGTACCACGCTTCAAACTTGCCTTTTTCAATGGCGCTGGACTCTGCATTCAAATGTCGAGTGCTTTCCAGGGGGAGGAACATGGCGGAGAGAGGAGAATAGGATCGGTGTGGGTTCCTGTTGGATGCATGGATATATGTAAAAAAAAAAAAAAAAAAGAGGAAGAAAAATTCTGGAGTTGGAGAACGAGTCTTTCCTATGTGTTGTAGGGTGGGCCAATCTGTCTGCTCTTCACGCTTGGCTGGATGGATTTTGCTGGAGGTTACTCTATTGTATCAGTCATTGTGTGTTTGTTATGTGGACACAAATGGGTAATCGTTTTGTTGTGAGATGGCTCATCAAATATGGCTATACTGTATATGCAACGTGTATTGTTCGGAAGTTAATGCGGTGCAGGGTCGCAATTAAGTGATTTGTTGCGTTTATGTGGAAATTGGCTCTCTAGTTATATTTTATCAATATATTGCACATATATACATTGTTCAAGCAACTACTCTCTACGTAGGTTACGTGACTGCAATGCTGTATACTCCTAGTGAAGTATGTCATAGCCCGTTTTAGTAGACCCAAATAAATTTAAATATCATGATTATTTTGTTCAGCAATATACCGTACATTGCACTTACTGTAGTGTGCAGAGTAAAATATTTGTTTACATGTATACGATACGAAACAGGACGGTGAACAATAAGTCACTCCCGCAATCGCAAACTAAATTAGGCTTATGCCTGGTTGCACCAACAAAATTACCTGTCCGATAGCTCCTAACGGACCGATAGCACATGTTAAAAGGTCTACCTATCTGTCCATTAGGAGCTATCGGACCGGTAATTTTGTTGGTGCGGAAGAAAACAAAATGGAAGATAACATAACAAAAAGAGATTTAGGGCCCTAGGCCCTCTTAGGGGGGTGGAATACCACCATTCGGTGCAGGGCACAGGATATGGATAATGAGGGCACTAGTGCAAGTGTAATGTCTCAAGTTGGGGGTCGTATGCAGTCCCTCAGGGGGCCCGGTCGCCAAGATGACCCCCTATAGATGCGGGTCAGAAACTCCCCACCGTCCACCGACACCGCACCTCCTCATGGACGGGACAAGGATATAGGAAAGGAAGGAAGCGGTTGTGGCCTATTATTTAAGGAGTAATCCCGGAATTCTCCTGGGGGACCACATGTGGGAAACCACAGAAAACCATGGTTATAGGATTGCCTGCCCCAGAACTCGAACCCAGGACCTCCCCATTAGCAGTCGAACACCTTATCCACTCCGCCAAACTGCTTCGGTTATTGGCCCATACAGTTTATTGAGGACTTTGTGTTATCAGTAATAGGAGTAAAGAATACACTATCAATGTTCTCAACTTTTTGGAGCTTTTCAATGGGAAGAGCAAAACAAGTTGCCGACATAATAATTCACCAAGCAGTGACATGAAAATTAATTATGCGGGAATTATAGGATTAGTCTATGGGTTTTCATGGGAGGTAGACATAAGTTATATTGAAGGGATTTACATGATGTTGTGAATAGGGGTAATTATAAAAGTGTGGATCTATAGGCTTCTTGAAACGAATTTGAGTCATGCTCTGCACTAATTGCCGCACCCCAGCAGCAACTGGGAACATCAATATATTTTTAGCATGGAATAATATATCAAAAAAAAGCAACAGGCAATGATGATCTCTAAGACTGCTATTTTATATGCTTATCTATCACCAAATCTATCACTAGAAGCTCTTAAACAACTTTTTTCAGAGTAACTGGATTTGATACGGGAGAAAAAGCAGCATCAGGGTCGGCCAGCCCGACATTATATATATAACTTATACAGGCTATATAGTTGTTAGTCAAGAGCATATTCTAGTTAGTATCCGTAATATCTCATAATAATTATTATCTTCCGATTTCTTAGGACATTCCTGAAGCATATAATTATGTATAGGCCTATATAGTCGAGCGGAGTTTGGCAGCGGAAACGGCTGTATAGTGATGGATGATGATCAATTATTATTTGCAAGTGGCCGTTTGCTCAGAATTTGAGGCGCCATGATGACAAAATACCTGTCACATAGGCTAATGTTACTTTCAATATTTACCGCTATTTGACTGTATATGGCTCATTTTTCACACACGTTTACTAACATCGTACATACGTATGCTATATGCGCTTGGTTACATACCTTGTCAACTAATTATCATATTCACTGATGATATATTGTGTAGATGATTTATTTACACATAGTAAAGGGATTACTGTAAATTTATCCCATGTGTTTCAGAATTGAGCTCACAATCGCATCGGTAAAAAATTCTCGGTTGTTTATTTTTTTACCCAGAAGCATAAGGCAGGTACCACCCATCGCCTTATCTGAATACGACCCACTCCGGATCACCCACAGCGATAACTGAGCACGATATGAGGGTCGAAAAGACTCGGAGTTGTCATAGTTATATGCCATGCATTTGACAGAAGGTAACTAGGAAATAGTGATACGCGAGGTATGACAACTTCGGGAATTGCCGAGCTTCTTATCACTTTCAGTTGTCACGGTGAGTCATCCAGAGAGTGCCGCATTCAAGTTAGGCGATGGGTGGGACCTGCTACCTTTTGCCTCTGGAAAGAGAACATTTTCAGTCACTCCTGCAGAGTCGCCTCACCTTCAGTGTATATAGCAATGGGTTGATGCAAAGCCCAACGAGCCTTCCAACGGTATGATTCCACGTCAAACGTGATGACGAGTTCATATATGGAGGACCACCCTCACAATTTCAACCGATAAGGATCAGGAGATAAATTCTGAAAAACAGTTTTTTTTGTTCTGTGGTATGTTGCGTTGAAGAAATTACAGTATTTGCATTTTTTGGGGGGGAAAGTGACGTCCTTTGTCACATATAACATATAATTTTACAGAATTTCTCAACAGTGTATAGTCCTCCCAACATATTTCCAAATTGAGCAATGAAAAAAAAAATCTTGCATTTTATTATGAAAAGAGTTGCCCATATTCATGGAAAAGAAACGTTTCATTTTTTGAATGTATATAGACATTTGTTTTTTTTCCTGTTTCCTTGAACCTCGCCCGCTATACACAGCTAATATACAGTATATGCTTATATAAGCTGGTCTCTTGAGAAGCGATTAAGATGAGCAGCATATACGTAAGGATGACTGCAACACAGGCTATACTGTATATAACTGGCTGAGGCTTGGAAACAAAACCCTCGAGAAGCAAATATTCATGTACTGAATCCTTTTACTCGTATAGAGGATGGTGTACTGTGCTGCCCAAGTCCCCAGTCAAAGGGAAGCAGTTATGGATTATTTGTTCCAGCAACCAGCAGCTTAAAAATGAAATAAAACTAATTGAAAGCAACAACGAAGGACATAACTAATATGTATACTGATAGTTGTTTTTAAAACTGATTACTCCGCTATAATCCTATATAAACAATCCATAAATTTTTCCCCTGAACTAATGGACTTTTGTAGTGCACCACTAATATTGTCAGCACGTACAGTACAGTACTTTCGAGTTGTATTACCGTGTCATAAGTGCAAACGTGGAGCGAAAAGAAAAATGAACTTACATTCAATATTAAGGACATAGTATGACCTAGTATGAATCGAACATGAAACGTAAGGCTTTTCTCATAAATAGCCTATCAACAGTACATTCAATAACCTGTAGCTTTAGTGAGAGTGCTGCTGGAGCAGTGGATATTAAGACTCACTGAGGTCCGGTACGGGCTTTTATATCCCTGATTGGTCTGATTTAGGATATTCATGCACAATTATTGTGTAAGAACTGAGGGGTGTGGTGGAAAAACACGATAACTTACAAATGTGTAATTTTTCAGGAGAGCGAATTGAAGTTTGCATTCTCTTAACAAATAATACTGTATATAGGGAATGCAGGTTTTGATCTAGTCCGTGTTGCCGTCTCGTGGATGATATTGAGTATACCTAAATGTTTGTTGTAACAAACAAACCATATCATCCACGAACTAAACACCTATACCGCGTATAGCAACTATGTAAATTACATATATGTCTTTTACATAGTTGCTATAGGTGTTTAGGTCAAAAATGTGGGTTATCGTGTTTTTCTATTACACCCCTTAGGGGCCGTGCAAATACCACGTGACCGTTTTGGGGGGAGGGGGG
>KZ538809.1:0-11714 GCA_000934665.2 Catajapyx aquilonaris | reverse complement strand
GGGGGGGGGGTCAAAACGTGGCCTAAAATCGGTCACGTGGTATTTGCACGACCCCTTATAGCTATAAAGGGAGGGCTTAGGTTATACTTACACCATTAAATCAAAATTATATGAAACACATACTGGGGCCCATTTCTTTATTTCCATGACTCAATTATACGTGTAGGCTATACACTGAAAATAAAAAGCGTGCAGTTGCATAATAGTGAAGACCAGAGGGTGAGGGGGTTGTCCTATTTGTTTAAAAAAAAAATCCCGGATAATCTTTTGATCATCCGATAGGGGAGCTGAACCCCTCATCGTTTTGTATACCACGCTCCCCTATAGAAATGTATGTGCCTCCCTGTTTATAATTCAGTGTATATGCGGGGTGTATATAGGTAAGAAGATGGAGATGGCTGTGAATTTGTGCTGTGAGAAAATGGAGCAGGCTGCTATCTGGCTTGCTGCTGCTGCTACGTTCCTTCCTTCCTTCCGGAGGAGGCGCCTGGGCCGGGTAATGAGGAAATAATGGCGGCGCACAAAAGGTGGCAACTCCACTCGCCTATTAGTCGCGGGAATAACTGGGGCCGAGTAATTGGGTTGCGAGTCTTTGTGAAGGGTGGCACGAAATGGAGCGTCAAGTGAGAGTGAATAACTGCATAAGTGAGTTAGCGGCGGCGGCAGCAGTAGTAGGAGCAGCAGGATGCGATGGATGGATGGGTGCTGTAGCTGATGGAGCCAAGCAAGAGTGCTACTGCTGGGGGGGTGTTGGCTCCCACTCCATCTCCCTGTTACCACCACCCCCCCTTCCATCCCTCTATCCCAACGCTGCTACTGGATGCGGAAGAAGCGGCGGAAGTTGAATAGTTCATTACGGGCCGAGTGTTGGCTGCGCTTTGGCAACAGGAAAGGCCCTAGGTCCCCTAATGCTTCATTTCGCTCGCAAATATTGCTCCATCCCGCCTCTCGCTCTCTCCCTTGATGAGATCGATCTGCTCTCATCGCTATTCATCATCGCCAGAGTCAATAAGGGCCCCCATTCGCCCTAATGAAAATGGAGGAGACTCACTCCAACACCTCTCCCCACACCTCCCCTGTTCAGAACCCATCCCACCCCCCCCCCCATCCTCTCTCCCAACACCAGCTCACTCACTTTGTGGACGCCATCTTGTCACCACTCAACGTCAAATATTCATGTATGAATTAGGGATTGAAATTTTATATGTGCATAAAATGGTGATTAAAATATGTTTATGGAAAGGTGCAGGTACGTGGTGATGGATATCTGCCTATTCTGATTGTGTGGGCTTGTTGAGAAAGCATTCTACAATATTTTCTAGCTTGATGTCAGTTGAAGTTGAGATGATTGGCCAAATAGGCATTAACATTAAAGAATGGCCTGGTTTTAATTTAAGTTATATAATAAAATAATTATAATTATAATTGATACCACGTTATCAGCCTTTATCGGCTCTTTAGGGATGAAGTTTGTTTTGCCTGGAACTCTTTGCTTTTCATTTTACTGTGCTCTTTGGGATATGATAGGGACGGAAGGAAGCGGCTGTGGCCTATTAATTACGGAAGCAACTCCGGAATTTCCCTGGAGGGACCGTGGGAAACCATAGAAAACCACGGTCAGAGTTGCCGGCCCCGGGATTCGAACCCAGGACCTCCCGATTAGCAGTCGGACACCATATCCCCTCCTCCAAACTGCTTCGGTAATTTAAGTCATATACAAGTACAATGGGGCACAAATAGTTGTGGCCCCTTTATCCTGGTCTTGAAGCAACCCTTCACACACCTGCTCAACGTGGGGCCTGTGCGAAGGGTTGCTTCAAGACTAGGATAAAGTGGCCAAAACAATTTGAGCCCAATAGTCTACATCCTGTAGATGGGTTAATAAGGATATTGCAGTGTTCGTTTGTTTTCAGGTCTGCGCGATGTTATTTATTGCTTCAGGAAAAGCTAGCAGTTTATTTGACACAAGCACTGCCAAGATAGTAGACAATGTGTCGCAATCCCCAGTTTCAAAAAGTCAGGAATTTTTCAGCAACAACTTCAAAGAAAATCAACTAAAGACGAATACAATGTGCCTCCATGTGTGTATATAGGCTACTCACACGGTGAATCGGCGAGTCTCTTTAAATTATGGATGGAATGTGCGAGTGTTTTAATAAATTGTTTTTATTATGACATTGCTAATTTTCAGATGTTTACTATATTATTGTATTTTTTGTCATTTTGGAGTATTCTAAATTTAGCACTGGTTATACAGTACAGCTTACTGGTTATGATTATGGTAACTGCATTATTACGTGTACGCAGTAAACTGTATCACTTTGCAAGGATTAAGTGAATCTCTCTGAACATGGGCAGCTTCTGTTGAGATTGGATTGTGATGTGCTGAGGGAGAGGATAAAAGCTGGTGTTCAGGATAAGTAAGAGCGGGTGCTCGTTTAGGGGTGGGGTAGAGGCTTGCTTGAGGCATCAACACACATAATGAAAATGTCTAGTCCTGTGGTCGACTAATTATTCTGGTGGAGACGTGCTCATTAAGCGGTAGGCCAGCCAAGCGCGCCCCATCTGCGGATTTTCGGACTTGGCTGCCGCCTCCTCATGCTGATTATTGCGACTTGTCTCCTCCTTTTTTCTTTTCTTTCCATAATCCGGGAGAAGAAGGCTTCATTTTTACCCGTCAGCTGCAAATTTGTGTGAATAAAGGCCAGGCAATTTTGCTACTCGAGGACTTTTTTTTTTCTCCTTTTTTTTGCCCTGTGGCGTAAACTACTGCTGTTGTTGCTTGCTGCTGTTCATTTCTCCAGCATCTGTCTCCTTTGTTCGCCTTCAAGATAAGTTGTTAAGTAATGTCGGGTTGCGGTTCTACTGCCTGCCTACACAATTTGTCCTCTTTACTGTGCCTCGTCCTGCTGCCAGCTCTTTTTCGAGGGTCACGTTACTATATGTTATAGATTTAGTCACTGTACTTTGCATTGTTGTATTTTCTTGATAACCTAAACCAATGTTACAAGTACATGTTGACAAACAAGATGGACCATATTTTTGATACAACACAACGGCTTTTTCTGCTACTATTGCGGTGCTCCTCTGCCATTTGTTATTGTTTATGTTCTTCTCTTTTAAGGATGTGCAACAAAAATTAGAATTTAGGTTTGTATACATTTCACTGGTACTGTATACAGTACTAGGGAAATGCCAATATACAGTATGTGTTTGAAACTGTTTTTTAGCAGCAGCCAACTTTTTTGTCCGATCAGTTATCGGAAAAGCTTATGTATCTTCTAGCTATGTAGCCAGAATATGCCCCAACATATCTGGCACATCCCTCAACTGTTGAGGGATGTGCCAGAAATGTTGGGGCATATTCTGGTTACATAGCTAGAAGATACATAAGCTTTTCCGATAACTGATCGGACAAAATAGTTGGACCACCCTGTAGTTATGGACAAAAACCATTTCTTTTGGCCCAGAAAATAGGCTTACATAAAAAACACAGGTTTACATAAAAAACAGGTTCTTAAAGAGCTGGGGTTTATTAAGTTACTTTGATATAAGAAATAACTCCTTACAATATTATTCTGTATATAGGCTACTGTGGGTTCAGTTAATGTTTTTGCTTTTGACAACTTTATAAAGTTGTCAAAGGGGAATCAGATGTGAAAAAGTCAAATATATTTGACTTTTCCACATCTGATTCCCTGATTCCCTGAGACTTGAGGCATCATTGTGCTGTGGCCATTTTATTGTCCTCTCCCGTCATATATGGTGGAGTCCTGTGTTGGTTCTGTCCAAGTTGGGTGTAACATACTAACTGTGAGGTATACATGAGTATGACATTGTAACCGACTCATTATCATATCTGGCCATTGTCATCTAGGCATCCTCTCTAGGTGGCCATCACACAAGTTGAATGTAACTGCTAGTTGCCTAAAGCTACTGTGTCTGGTACGTATAAGCCTATTTGTTTGGAGAGAGAGGCGAATGACTGATTTGGTTTGAGGCACTAGACTTGATTCGTGAAGTAGAGAAAAGAATATAAGAGACGGGGCTAATGATGGGGGTGGAGACCTGTATACGGACGGGCGCTTATACTCCCCCACAGTAGGCTATTGTGTCTCGGCCGTCCGTCCCGCCTTCCTTCTATCCATCCATCTAGCTAATGCTTGGCTTTTAAGACGCTCGTAGCGATAAATGCCTGTTCAGCAGAAGAGAAAAAGAAAAAGGATAGAGAAGAGGGGGGCCCAAAAAAATACGACACGGTGTCTACTCATGGCATGGGACAGGTATGATTATGTTCCTTAGCTCTTCAGCCTTAGTGCTGATTATCGCTCCTTCTTCACGCCCACACTTATCCTGCCACCATCTACACTCATTCTCCCAACAACCCACACAACCTTGTACTAGGTGATATGCACTCAGGTATGGATTAGGCTCATTCCTATAGCTTGAGAAGCAATTTTGAAAGAGGTAATCATTTTTCTGAACCGTATATATACGGTACCTTGGAAACGAAACGCTCAATGCCTTTTCTCTACATTTTTTTTGTTGCATTGCGGATATTTCAACTTTGGTGTTGTATATGTGAGTGCTTAAAAGGAACCCGGAAACGAGGTGTGTGTGAAACGATGCAGTGAATGCCGGATAATATACACGAGTCATCGGCATCAAGGTTTTTTTTTTTGTGGAGAAGGACAAAATAATGGTGGTGGTTTAGGTGGTGTGTTGTGGTTGGATTGTGAGACTGGTCTGGTTGGCGCCTTGTTCTTGCTGAGATAAGAGCAGCCTGAGAGAGAAAGACTGGCGTCGAGGGAGGGCAATCACAGCCCATCAAGAGATGGCCATGCATCCGACGCCTGATAAGACCATGACGATGCATTCAATGCGGACCCCGACTGATGTTTCCCAGTTCATTTTGCTACTCCACTCCACCCTTCCAAAAAGTCCTGAGCATATGCTGGTACGGATAATGAGGCAAATCAGCATTACTGTGGGCAACAGCACGAATACTCTGTGTATAGGTTCCCACGCATTGTAGGCATAACAATCAGGCTTGACGTGGGACCAAAAGTAAAATGGTCGCACAGCAGACTAATGAGAATTCAAAGGCCATGATCATTACAAACATGAGGAGGATCAGTAGTATACCTGATATTTCTGAGCATTATGAATGCTTTACATATAGACAGGTTGAGTAAGTATAGGAGCGCAAATTATTTTGATCATTGTTACAAAATTTTATATCTACTACTGCTTGCAGTATTTTCGAATAATAATAATACTGTATAATTAAAAACAAAAATTTTGAGTAAATTTGGCACCTTATACTGTCTGAATAATTATATTCGGCCAGTGTAGGTGTCACATTTACTCAAAAATACTCAAAATAAATTGTTATTAAACTCTGTTTCAGGAGGCACGTTTCCATCGATATCAAAAATTATCATGGCATTTGTAAAATAGCAACTGAAAGAAGGCTCCAGAATCTTGGAATCTTAAAATATGGTATGGGGTCTTTTAGGACCCCACGCCATATTTTTATTTTTATATAATACTTTTCAATGTATTGACTATAATTATGCAATCATTCTTTGAACGATGCCTAAAATGATCGCTAATGAAATAATAAACATGCACTTCCTGTTATATACTTTTTTAAATGGCAAACAGTTCATTGTAATTGTAATTTTAATGCATTTTAATTCCTTTGGTGAAACCAAATAATTGTGTAAATTCATAATATCAGGATTATGAATTTACACAATTATTTGGTTTCAGTGTGTTTTGCTGCATTGCGCAGGACGGGTCTGCATCATTTAAAATTTGTGGTACCGGTACAGTTTTAACCCTGGAACCGTGACGTGGGGTCTTTTCGTACACCAAAGGAATTAAAATGCATTAAAATTACAATTACAATGAACTGTTTGCCATTTAAAAAAGTATATAACAGGAAGTGCATGTTTATTATTTCATTAGCGATCATTTCAGGCAACGCTTAGGGCCGTTTTATCGAACAGTGCAGTGGTTCAAATGTAAACCGGGTTCAAAGCCAGTTTAATCCCTGATTTGATTGTTGTTAGGCTGTTGTCAAGGGTTTAAACCGGCTTTGAACCGGGTTTACATTTGAACCGTTCGAGAAAACGGCCCTTAATATTTTTAAAAAATCGAAGAAAACTGACGGTGGTATGCCCCCCCCCCCCCCTAAAGGGCTCCGCCCTATCACGGGGTAAAATAAATAAATAAAAATAATGATTATATTTATTTATTTATTTTACCCCGTGATAGGGCGGAGCCCTTTTAGGGGGGGGGGGGGTGGCATACCACCATCAGTTTTCTTCGATTTTTCAGACTCTTACTTCGCACATAGGGACGGAAGGAAGCGGCTGTGGCCTATTTTTGAGGAAACGACTCCGGCATTATCCTGGGAGGACCGTGTCCCGTGGGAAACCACAGAAAACCCCCGGGATTCGAAACCAGGACCTCCCGCTTAGTGCTTCGGTGCCAAGCAACGCTTAATATATGAACTTAATATATATATTTTCTTGCCTTATATCGCTTCATTCCGTTGCTTTCCCATTCAGAAATCCCCCACATATTGAAAAGTATGACAATATTTTTTTTTTCCTCCCTCCCCCAT
Source organism: Catajapyx aquilonaris (assembly GCA_000934665.2). NCBI lineage: Eukaryota > Metazoa > Arthropoda > Diplura > Dicellurata > Japygidae > Catajapyx > Catajapyx aquilonaris. The sequence continues at coordinate 5,080 of KZ538809.1, read as the reverse complement.
CACGACATCCAGCACGTCTATTGTCCCCGTTGAATCCACAGCCCTTCCGAGAACTACACTTATCATTCGTCGCTTCCTTCCTCCGTAGTCCATGACTTCTTTTATTCTTTATTCTGTAGCTGCTGTCTGGGGAGTGAGTGAGTGAAGGAGGGAGAGTGAGGAAGCATCCAAGTTTTTGGCAGCTGGAAGTCTAATGCGCGTCTTGAGGCGCAATTTCCATGACAATGCAGAGTGGTGGTTGGGCGGCGCCGACAGCTTTTCCCGCTCTCCTCATAAATAACGAATCGTGAAATTCGATTCCGAAATTGCGTTGGATAAATCCAATTGCATCATCGCCTGGGCCCTCGGGCGCATTTTCCTCATCTGATATTGGATTACCTTTCGGCGGGGAACTACTTGGGCCTTGTGAAAGGAGGCGCCCGTCCTCTGGATTCATAAGCCCCTACTTGCGGGGTTTTATAGAAATAGAAATGATGGTGCCAGAGCGAGCGAGCGTGCCAGCACCGTACCATTCGCCTCCCTCCTTCCCCCCAACTCCCCGCTCGCTCCAACCCCTCCGGAATAAATTCTGTCCTCCGGATGATTCTCCTCCTTCTGGCTCCTCTTCTTTTCATGGATGCAGGCAGCATCAGGGGCATCTCCATCCCACAAACTCTCAGCTCATCTGGCATCGGCTACCGACCAAAAGAGAACCTTCTATATATAGATATGGTACAGGGTGTTATGGGACTCTCACTCTTTGTTGACATTCATTAGATGTGTGGCATTATGTATATTTTGCGAGTTTTACCGAAGCAGGTTGGTGTGGTGGTTAAGGAGTCCGAGTGGTAATAGGGAGGTCCTGGGTTCGATTCCCGGGGTTTTCTGTGGTTTCCCACGGGCCACGGTCCTCCCATCAGGACAATTCCGGGGTCGTTTTCGTAAAAATAGGCCACAGCAGCTTCCTTTCCTATATCCTTGTCCCCATCCAATGGTGGTATTCCACTCCCCTAATGGAGCGCCGATTCTCCCAATAAGTAAAATAAATATTTTGCGAATTTTTTAAGAATGAGACACAGCGATATCTTCTGTATTATTATTCAGGATAATGGACTAATATTTTACATTTAAAGTCTTGAGATATGCCTCAGAGGAGTACAATATTATAAATGTGACGTTACGCAATCTACAATGTTGGACATTAATCGCGTCGTACTGCTTGCGACATTTACTGATGCGGCAGAAGTGCAAATAGAAGTGATAGAGTGCGAGCCGTGCGAGTAAGAAGAGGTAGGCTGTGAGTGACGTCACCGGCTGGGGGGCAATAGAGAAAAGGCTTGTCCCCAGCCAGTGACGTCACCCAAGGGCTACCATTTCTTACTCGCACGGCTCGCACTCTATCACTGCAATTTGCACGTCTACCGCATCGGAAAATGTGGCTATATCAGTATGACGGAATTAATGTCCAGAACTGTACCATTCCATGACATTCTCTCCAATTTCAACATTGTGACCCTATAGTCTATGTGTGTAGCTGCAGTCGAAAAAGTGTCTCAAGAGATGAAAAAATGCATTTTTTATTGTAGGCCTTTTGCCCACTTTGGTGATGAAATATGACTAAAGCTGTCTTAGGATTCTGCCAACAGCGCGACATGAAATTATTATTGAAGCGGTTTTACAGATAACATCTCTCAAGCGCTTGCAATTCAGCAAGGCCTGCCAGCATAATGCTGCAACATTAAAAAAAAGTAAACCTTGCAAAGCAGGTATTTTTTTGTCGCGGATGGATATAACTAGAAACCAAATTATAGCTTGTCCATGGGAATATAGCTTAGTTTTCTAAAATTTTATCAGACCTCCATGTTTGCTAATGTCATTATCAACCCGCTAAATAAGTTACCTACATATTTTGGTGTGCTTACCATTCATCTTATTGCCATCTTTGTTAACGTCTGATTTCGATTTTATTCTCTCAGTGTATAATTATTATGTACAGTAGCCTATACATTATATAGTTACTCGTAGGAATTCGGTGAATATTTATAAATTTCTCATACATAGTGTGGTGCTACTCAAATCTCCAGTTCCCTGGGAGAATAATATTCAGCACGTAACTTACTATATGAATTATTGGTCACACCATCACAATCCCGACAAGTATATGATGTAATACTACTGTATCCCCCTGCCACTGTTGCTTCAAACGGGCTGCTTCTCTTTAAAACTGCTGGTTGCTGGAGTGAACAATCAATTTATCTTGAATTTGGGGTTTGGGTATATATAGTGCAGTAATATAATATGTACATGATAATAATGATGCGTTGACTACAAAACATACTGTATCCATATCATTGAACAATGATTTATTTTTAGGAAACCAAATGTTTTGGATATCATATTCATATCATTTGGTCAACGTTGCTCCTTTTACTGAACATGCATGTATCATAATATATTAAATGCAAGTGAAAATGAGGACAACAATATATTATTCTCACCATCTGCCACTATAACCCCACACCCAAACTTACTCACATCACCAAGAAGTGAATACCGAGCTTACTAAAATATACGAGATCTAAGGGACAGCAGGGCGAAATTTTACGAGGCAAAACTGCAGTATTATAATTTATTAATTTCCAAAAAAATGGGAGCATGCGAGTGATAGAATAATATATTGTTTAAGAAAGTCTCACCTCTGGTACAGTTTATGGCACTTTTACTAGTTATACGATTGATTAAAACGACATCCCAGTCAAATATGGCTCGATGATAATAATGTGCCATATCATGTGGCAATATAATATTATACGGTATAGCTTTATGTTATTGCGGCAATATTTTTGTGCAGGGATGTAGCTTGTGAATTTTTAATAATCTGCAATAGACGACCGGATCATTATGATGGGTGTAGCCACCGCTCTATTTCAATTTATTATACGATACTGACTGTGAGTTGTCATACTCAGAAATTCTCTATTTCACAATAATTGTCATCACTTGTACACATATCGGCTGTATTGCATAAACGCGAGCGAATAAAAATAGCCCTATACCATGTGCAGAATGTCATGCGTACTTTTCCCCCAACACAACTCCCTCACTTATAGTCGATGGTGCCTGTTTGGAAACTTTTACAGCTAGTATGGATTCAGAGTCGCCATTTTTCTATCGACTCAGCCCCTGTTGAGAATACATATCGACGGCTGGTGCCCCTATACACAGCTGTCTCCAATAACAGATATTTCATTATACATTTTGATACCTCATGTGGGGTAATACAAGCAATGTGTACTGAATTAAGTGAGGACTACTCTGACACCCAGTTTCTCTGATGGGTTAGTCACGATATATAGCCCGTTGTTTGTATACAGCTCTAATGCAGCCTGCATGCGATAACCGCATGAGACACCTGTCTTCCACCTTCCATCTAATCCTCCATCCATCCATCAAGCAGCCCTGCAACCAACAGCAGTCTGGACATGTAATATAGGTAGAGGCAACAGCAGCAGTCAACTCATAAGCGGGTTAGGAGGAGTTTGCAGCAGAGATGATGGCGGCGGACGAGAGGAACGAACGTGCCGGGTGTAGATAATGCAGTGGCGTAGTGTGTATACTGGTATGGTTAGGGGGGGGGGGGTCTATAGACAGCTTGGTCTATATGCTGGTGGTGCTGCAGCAGCTTATGTTCTCCAGGAGCGTGGCATGGAGGCGAGGCAGGCCAATAATCGTTCTTAGGGGACATTGTTAGCGGTGAGAGCTGGTGGTGGTGCGGCCATGCAGGCAGGCTTCAGGCAGGCTCCGAAGCGGATTGGTAGGATTACTAATATTATCGGGCTCTGAGTGACAGCTGCGAAGCCAACTGTCAGCGGCGGCGCTCCCGAGGCGCCACCTCCCCTCCCCACTATTCTCTACCTCCCTCAGTTCACCCAGGGAGCAAACGACATGGGAATTCACACCTCGACTTGTCCCACGGCTACATCCATCTTTTCTCTGCATCCATCATCCATGGCATGAGTGGCTGCTGGTTGGAGGGTCATTTAGAGTATTATGCATATGGAGAAAACAATTTAATTTAAAATTCAAATATAGCTTGTAATATTTGTGAACAGTTAGAGGGTATCTGGGAGTAAGTATGAGTGATGCAAATTGAGGCGTGAGGAATTTGCTGGGAAGCGTGGCAGTCATCTGTCTGCAGTTTCCGGATGCTAGGATGATGGAATTGGGGGGAGGGGATGGAGGGAAGGATGGGGGATATATACCGTAGTATATAGTAATAAAGTCAGGCCCTTAAATAAGTTGAGCGTGGGCGAGGCCAATTTGATGGCTTAGCTGGCCCTCTACATCCCCCGGCGAATTGGCCGCCCTTAGCTACGGGGATTAGCAACAAAGCATTAATTTGCTGCGACGTACAGGCGAATTGAATTAGTCGACTGCATGCAAGTCCGCACTTGCAAGCTTTCACTCGGCTGCTTCTGGACATATTCAATGTGTTTGGTCTATACCACTGATTGTATATTGGTCCACTTGCCAACATGCACATACGAAAATAATGGTATTCAAGATATAGGGATTTGTATTCCTCATCCTTACAAAAATTTTATTTGGTACTATATACGCCAAATTGTTGTTTCATACCCCAGGGGTATGAAACAATTTGTCGTATATAGCACTATACCTATGTATACGACAAATTGTTTCATACCCCGGGGGTATGAAACAATTTGGCGTATACTGTACATACTGTATATTGTGGAACCTATACCTTGTATAGGTGCATATGACTCACAATGCAGAGCACGATGTAGCTCATTCCTAGCGTCTGAAACACCGTTGCAGTATTCGAGAATGGCAGTCGTGATTTGAGTCAATTTATATGCAGTACTTATAGGTTATAATGTCGCCTACCCGGTAAAGCAAGTGAGCCTGCTTCGATATAGGTTCATCAGAGGCGAGAATGGAAGTAATTTCTGTTAGCAGCTATAGACTGCCTGAGCTCCGTCAACCTTTCCGGCCTTGCCTCTGAATAAGCGACCGACTAGCGAATTAGGCTGCTATATTATATGAGTAGGCCTGCTTCTGATTGAACTGTGCTAGCACA
>JYFJ02003077.1:0-46586 GCA_000934665.2 Catajapyx aquilonaris | reverse complement strand
GATTAGCTGAGTGGCTGGAAAGTTAAATGTTTCACATTATAATAATTCACATATAATAATATAATAATATTATATTATATTATATAATATATAATGTAATATAATATATAATATGTCATATAATATACTATATTTAATAAGGATAAATGATAAATATAATCCTTGAATTAATTAATTTGTTCATCGATTTACTGAGTAGCTTGAATGTTTAATGGTCCACAGATTGGCTTATTAGCATTAGGATGGCTGATGGACAAAGACGCTTTGATCATCACCATGATACAAATCTAATTACTGTGGAAAATGCGGAAGTAAGATCTCTGGGTTACATTTATCCATAAGGTTGAAGATCTTACGCAGCCCAGTCTTGTTTCAGTCATTTCTATCCGTTACTTGGATCTTACTTTCCTTTTTTTTACAATTCCGTAGGGAATTAGTTTTTGTGATAATGTCAAGTGAAACCATCGGCAGGCCTTTTACTAATCAAGCAATAATTTGAAATCGGCGTGGCTCAATGAACTCCTGTTGATCAAAGTAACACATTTCGAGCGGACTAACCGAAGCCTCCAGTGATTTTAACTCGTACAGAGTAAATGATGCCGATTACAACATGCACCCATCCTTCTGTGCGATACACTTCAACTTCAAAAATAATTACCCTCATCCAAAGAATGGCCCGTTCTCACATGACTGCTCCAATTTAATTGCCCTCTTCAAACATTTATAACCTAGCCAGGAGCGTTTAGTTCCAATTCGTTGCATTTGTGCAAAAGAACATCAGAAGCAAGTTTTTTAAAAATAAAAAATACCAAGGGGTTACCCACTCGACTGTAAAGTGTACACCGGAGTACCAAATTCAAGGAGTACCAAGGAGTACCTGGGAGTACCACATCAGATGTACACCGGAGTACCGAAGTGGTTAACCCCTTGAAAAATATACTACCTCCTCTCATCCACCAGAGGCGCTGCCTCCCCCATTGCGCAGGCGCAGAACGGGGGCCAATCGGAAGTGTCGGTCATACAACGGAGGATTTTAATATTATAGATTGTATCGACTTCAAAAGTTTTACTTGTTCTTTCAGTGCACTTTTACTTTTACTCGTCTAACAGATCGGAAGTAAATCTCTATACTTGGCGTTGCAATTACCATTTGCCGTGAATGGTGATTCCGTAAGCGTGATTAGCGTTGCATTGTGTACCTGCTTGTATACGCTCCAGTGTTGCACATGCGTAATTATGTTTCTCCTTAGGAAATTACAACGTCGCCAGGGCACTTCCTCGTGCCAAGAACCAACTTCTATAACTCTTGTAGAATCTCGTTACCGAGTCAAGGACCCGCGCACAAGACAAACTATTCCAGCGAGTCGGTTCTAGGTGGTAGAACCAGTTTTGACCCCCCTGTTCCTATATATGCCCCAAGGAAAACCACAGAATAACACCCTTCGTGAGCTTATGTGGTCATGTTACACCACGCACAGTACAAGCTTCCTTATTCAACCTGACAAGCGCAATGAAAATTACACGCGTACATAGCATGTGCAATGATTTGAAACAAATGTGCTGCAAAAATTGCCCAGTAATTACTCCCCTCATTGTTAGCTTTCAGAGAACTCGATATGGCAATGCACAATTCAGTCCAAAAAAATGCTTTTGCCGTCAAAAAGGTGAATATGAAAAAAAAAACTGCATACAGCTCTGTCGCTTTTGTTTTTTGTTAATTAATGGTATACACTGTAATGCGCATTCTCCATTTCAAAAATGCCCCAAGGCGCACTGTGGGGTCATGGCCTCCCATTATTTACATGCTTCCATTCGGTCCACAGTTTTCGCAGAATTCCCTCAGCTACAAGTGTGTGTTCATCGTGTTTTTTTGGTACTTCATAATTATGTTGGCCCGAAGAGGATCGGTGGAGCTCCCAGCTTACCTGCCAAACATTGCGATGACCAAGCTTCATTGTAAATTAACGTCCCTACCCGTACACAAACCAGCGCATCATTAACGCACTTCACAACCCCCCCAAAAAATATGCAAAATCATCATTCACAATGTTCCCATTTCGCCCAGACCTGTCCACCAGTTATCACTCTGCATTACCAGTTCGAATTAAGCAATGTAAACGATAGCTAATCCATTCGGATTATGACGACGTCTGCTTAACTTTCCCAAAATGAGGGAAAAAGTTTTGCCGTTGGTACTGTCCGGAAACAAACAAATTCCACAAAACCTGCCCCCATCTTTCAAACATTTGTGCAGGCCTATATATGTTACGAGCTATTCGTAATGGGCCACAAATCTGCGCATCATGTGGGGTATTAGGTGCATGTAATTGGACGTCAGTGCTAATGAATACCAAACTCCAGCGGACATTAGTAGCTTATTACATCAATTAAATAATTATATACGGTACATTGGATTATGATGGTCCACGGGTTTGGTTCAACAACGAAAATACACGCCTCAAACAAGTCGAAACGTCACTAATGTTGTGTGACTGATTGCTTGCCGAATTTACTCTGCGTGATTATGTGGGGTTCACCTTTAAAAATTTATGTGCTACTATACTGCAGAAACATTGTACAATGACATTTCTTCATTACTGTTGTTGAGAATTAATTAAGACATTGTGCAGTTTGATGCTACAGAATTTTCACCAAAAACCTATTTCCTTATTTAGTGTAGATAATAATCTTATTTAAATTTGCCTTTTACTTACGATAAGGAATGTTGGCGCAAGTCTTCCTGCCCAAGTCGTACTATATACGTACGCCCATTCTACACTCACAGTACATTAGGTATTCTCTGAAGAAAGGGCCAACTTCTAGAATGGAACCACGAACCCCTGGCACTCGCCCAACTCGGTTACTCCGAAAATATGAACTCCGGAAATCACAAAATTTCAAGGACAGTAGTAGTTTCCGGGAACCTCAACTTTTTTTTTGACCTGAAACAAAACCTCCCCTGGAAAGGTCCGCTCTTTGTCCAAAAAGGCTGGAAATGGTCTGGGAGGGGGCAAGTGAGTCTTTGTCTCCGGTGAGCCAGTTAAATGTCATAAGCCATCAGGGCAATTTCCAGTGTAGTAGACTCACCCCCTACCTCCAGGGAGCCAAGTCAGCACTGCACACCACTCTCCTTCAAAGCCTCAAAAAACTCTATCCCCCGACGTGTTTCGAGTACTTGAACCTGCAGTTAAAGAAAGACCCCCTCTCTGTATATATGGTGGATCTTGAACACATCCGACTCTCCAGGGAAGCATTACCTTGCCTTTAGTCTACGACCCAACTTTCAGCGACACATGCTGGTTCTTAATTAGAGTCCTCTTTTTTTTGAAAGATACTACGATAATTTTTATGAACATGTTCCAGAGAGCCATCCAGAGAAATCCCATATTCCAATAATTTTCTCAAAATTATAGGACGCTTTGTAGGCATTTTCATACAATTATTTCTATAGTAGTATGCGCCTCATGCGGTTCCCAAACTGTGTAGGACTCTCTGATCGAAAAGGCCGCCATTAACTCATCTCACCGTGAGAACCCCCCCTTAGTTATTCGGTGATGAGAATACACACCTTTTAGTGCCGCGTAAACGCAAGCATAACAGGGTCCAGTGTTGATGTTTTTGGAACTATTCATAAAACGGTCGTAAACCGCAGAAAGTAATGGGATCGGGAACGCTCTTACGCAATTTACTCCAAACAAATTCCTGTGGCGGTTTAGCAGCCTGCTCCAGACATGAATCAGCATCAAATGTATACACACAAGTTCAGTGCGCTAGAGAATTAACTTACGTCCACACACGCTGCCATTATGAAAATTCGTTTTACTGCCTCACTGGCCCTCGGCATCAGCAAGTTTCAACCTACTTCCAAACTTTCCATGACACATTTTGATTGATTGTTGAGCGCTTTGTAACTCAAGTCGTTGGCATCTTTGCGATCTTAATGGAATTATTAAATATGGCTCCTTTCATTAAAGGCTCATGTATATACAGAAGCCTAAAAAGTTCTCCCAAAGACTGAACTCGACATCACGCTTCAAAATCGCCGTATTGTACAACCGAAACAACAATGTTATAACCCTTCCTTTGAATATAAAATGCAGTTGAAGCTCCAAGTACTCAATCTTGTATAATTCAGTTTGGGTGATGTGATTGGACAATGCAGCAGAAGAAAAGAGAAGAGGGGGGGGGGGGCGTTCAAAAGAGCTCAGCCATGCGCGAGAGAAGAGCAATTAGCACCTCCTCTATTCCTCTGGTGACTAATTAAAGCAGTTTGTACGAGACCTTTCCCGCCTCAAACGACTCTTGCTGCTACGAGGCTGCTGCAAAAGTAAGGTCGGAAAACCCAGCGGGGGCCCAAAGGAAGGCGCGCAGATTCAATCTACTCTCACCCGAGCCAAAACTGCTCATTTGAATATCAGTCTGCCCCTTTCAAGCCCTAAAAAGGACGCTTGACCCCTTCCCCCCAGAACTTGTAACTTCCTTAAATCGCCTATAGTTCTTGATTTCAATTTCATTGGGAGCTTCCTGATAAGTTTCTATACCATGTTGATTGTTTTTATCATCCTGCAGCCATGCTGGTTTCCATAGCTGCCTGTTGTTGACAGCATTTGCTAACTTGAGCAGAAGGATGGAAACTCCCTCACCCACTCACTCATCCGCGCCGGAATCAACACAATACAGTCATTTGCATATATTCCGAAGTATACAGGGTTTCGTACAGCTGGCCGAAACAGGGCTACAGTACTCTAACTAAGTAGTAACAGATTGTTTACTCCTTCAAAACTGCTTCCAACAGGTTGCTGCTGGCTACTCCATATCCTTTTCAACTATCCTGCGCAGTAGTCCACAATGTAAACTAACAACGCACCAAACTGCAAAATTCCTTATTATGAGCCTGCCCTCACACTCATTGACTCAATAACCACATAGAAAAACATGTGCCATACAAAAAAAAGGACAACAACTCCACTAAAAACCGGGGGGGCCATACTTGCACAAAAGGGGGGTGGACCGGTTAATTATTTACCACCCCTGCAATCTAATTACCGGGGCATGGCATTGTGAAGCCCCATAGTGGACGGCTCACGTGAAGCTCAAACTCGAATATGGGCATAATCCTACCCTTCCCTGGTATATGGATGCGGCGCCTCCGAAATAAGGCATTGTCCACAGATTAGCCTGCTTTTCCCTCTTATCACATTCTTATTGTCCAGGCAAAACTGCCATCAGGATTTAATATACCGCTTGGAGACACACTCAAGGGGATGGGAGGCGGATGCTCTTGTTTTTAGACTTAATTGTACGATACATCATACAGGAGGATTGGGTTGCTTTCCAATTAACAGCAGCCGTTAACAAGGCAAACTTGTGAGTGGTTCGTGCATATGACATGCCTCCGCTCTCCAGAATGGAGTGAGCTGGTGCAATAAATATATCAGTACGGTGCAAAGCCGGATTAAAATAGCCATAATTCATATTCGTGTATTATTTGGAGGCAATCAATCCACAACTGCCGTATGGGTTTGATAATGATAGTAATTCAAGTGTCGAAAATGTTGCAGTGTTGCAACACAGCTCCAAGTTAAAAATTTCAACAGCATCACTCCTTCAAGCCCAGTATCGCATTAATTCCATGGCGTAGCTCGCCGCAAAGAAATGTTGGAAACAGCCCTGCGGTACGCACTAAATCTCATACTCGACAGCTCATTCCGTAGGGTCACTGGACTTGCAGTCGGTACGGCGGAAATAAATAAGGAGCGTGCCGTAGCATTGCTTATTTCCACGCATAGGGCGCAGAGGTTCGGCTTTGAAATTAAGTCGTGACTCCGCAGAACACTTTCGGAGAGCCCAGAGGGTACAAATCATTCCGTCCTGGCCTCGCACTACTGTACTATAAAAGTGACATGGTGGCAAATGGTGTATGAAAAGTACTTACCAAATCTGAGTGAATGGTATGAACTATGAGCCCCACATTCTTCCTGTAAAGAGAAAACAATTGGTTAAGTTTCTGACTTAATATCTCACAGGTGCCCTACTAAAAATTCTCACCAAATTATTTTGGCTTCTCGTACTCTTACATAATTATATTCCACACAACCCTATATACTCTCAACTCTTAGAAATTCTGCAAGTTTCAAGCAGCTTGCCTTCGAAACATGAGTGGTTTCCATCACACCCGTGGAAAGCTTGAAAAATAAACCCCCCTCCACTCAACGTTTCAACCTCCGAAGGTCACAACCTGCACCCAGGTCGGAGGGTTTCGTCTCTTAAAATAAGTTCCAATCCATCACTTCTTCAAGGGGGCCCCCTGAATTAAAAGCGCAAAAAAAAATCAACCCAGGCGTCAATGCTTCATGGAAAAAAGCTACACCCGCCATTGTCATAACCGCTTTTTTCTTTGGTCCGGAAAAAAGATTTACGAGCCCCCATGGTTCGCACATAATACAGGTCAGAACCACTTTGCCCAAATAACTCTCTCTTCAAAATGGCCACCATAATTTATGCCAAGCAGGTACGTACAATGTCCACTCATGATTTATACGAACGGTGTCATCAATTGCACCAAATAATGTGATATAAACTTTTTCCTATCCCACAAGAGTCCAATACTTGGAAAACTTGCACAATATTTTGAACGGAAAAAAAAAATCCGGCTGTTTATACAAAAGACAGCAGGATCGATAGACCAGCCCACTGGAATTCCACGAAACGGTTTTTTTTTTCCTCAACTTCCACCGCCTCTGAATTCATAATCAATACACTATAGGGGAAGAAAGCCACGTCGGTGGTGCGGGGCTAATTCCTTTCTTGATGATGGATGTAAATTTCTTTTTTTAATCCCCGTGGCTCTCATCCATCTAAGCATCCTTATTGCCTCCTTCAGCTACGAAAAAAGTATTTTCTTCTGAAAATATTTTTTCCCCTCTTCCCTATAAAGATGAGCTCAGAAAAAAAAGCACATTAGGCACCTGCTATTCGCCAAATTCGGATGCAAAACGCTTCCAATATTTTTTTTGTATATACGCCACACTTAATATTCGTCAAAACACGCACAAAATTTCCAATACTTGGAGCCATTTTGTATGTAGACAGTGACGGTTAATTTTCGGAGAACTGACACCGACCAGGAAAACATTCGGCACATTTTTATGGGAAAAGCCGTGGGGAAAACAAACCCATTATCAGACACAAGCAGTGCATGCCAGAGAGCAAAACAAAGCCACAGAGATGACATCCGGGGGGNACCACTGTCAAAATCAATGCATTTCAAAACCCCATACTGTTCCAAATTCACATGCAGGATGCATCCTAGCACAGGAAGGAACCCCCATCATGTATGTAGTACGGATAGTAAAATTCTAACAATAATAATTAAACCACTGCTAGTAAATTCCCACTGCATAACGAGCTCATAAATCAAAAATAATATTCATCCCACTGGATTTTTAAAAAATTGGAATTAAAGACACCTGAAAAAAATCTTACATCGGGCCACTCCTACCATATATACGTACAGTACATAAAGAAACGCTTCACCAGCTCCATTGCTCCAGTATTTCACACCCGATGCATATTCATCATCCCCCCCAAAAACCTTCGAAGATAAACCCAAACATGTCAGTTCCCATCTGCTCCGGATTTTCCAAATATTAATATCCGTCTCGTACACGTAAAAGCTAAGTTCATTGCTGCATGGCAGATTTGATTACGCACTGGTTGGAATAGCACCGGATAAAATGTTGGGGTGGAAAAAAAAAGAGGGTCTGTAAAGTAGCTTTCCTTGTCAAAATGAAGTGAAAAAATCGCGCAAAAAAAGGGTCTCGCATAGCTGATACATACATCAAGAGAGAGGCTGTGGAATGAATTCCAAAAGTGCTCAGAAAGAGAAATTTCTCCAGGGATAAGTAAGTGTTTGCTGTGGCTTAATTCAAGAGACGACACACTCTGAGGAGGCCTCTACTTCTAAATTGCAACCACTAATTATTTAATTAATTTCTGATGAAAACCTGGCCTGGCAAAATAGATGGGCCCCCTGTTTGTAATTAAAATAGGAACCAGCCGACATGTTCTGAGGATAAGTTAACCGTGTGTAAATTCCCCATTTCTGCGTCAATTCCTAACAGATAATGCCTATATATTGTCTTTATAAGCTCTAACTGCCAGGATTTACATGTTTAATCTCGCTCAGCGACTGTCACTTTGCCTCTCATATTTCACTCGCAATACCATAAACTGCAGCCGCGGGGTAACTATTTACACAAGTCAAGCTTCAGCACAGGCAAGCTTGCTAAATGAACCGTCGCCTCTCTCCAACACTCGCAGGTCATGTGAGTTTTCCAACAGTGCAGTCCGTAAAATTATAGTGGCCGTGTTGCGACCTCCCACTTGGAGTGTAAAACACTTTTACAGCACAGCAAAAAGTGCTGCTTTAATAGGGCCCGGGACATTTAAGCAAAGCTTTTGCGATGGTTACACTTGGTTTGGTTTTTTTTTTTAGGAGAACGATGAGCACCTAAAATTTATGGCGGTGTATCCCGGAATTTCTTTGATTACCCAGGCGAGTGTAAATTGCGGGGAGTTTTTAGTGCAATAACTTTTGGGGGCCAAGACGTTTGTGTGTGTGTGTTGACGTCCCCTCCTTAATTGCACTTTCATGCAAATACTGTAACTGCTGCTCCGTATTTTATTCGAATAGGCTACTTCTTTTTTTAAAAAAAAACATCTCATTATAGTAGAGAATGTAACGCCTTACAAGCTGTATTGTAGCATGAATTATGTGGTCATAAAATTAATATTGTAAATGGGACTGGATTTAATGTGAACCAAAACTGCAGGGTGTGTGCGATATATAATGCAGATTTCCCTAGAGTTGTTTATTTGTCAGTCACTTACGTTTGGATCAAACGCCGCAGCATTAACACGCTATATCTCCTAATAAAATAACACTGATGCCATTAAACGGCTTTACTTTCATAACTCCCTAACACTAATAATCCCTTTGACAGGATTTGTGACTTTTCATTAAATCATAATAATTGTATTTTGATATTGTCACCAGAGGTTATTCTAATTTAGCATGGTTTTATAACATAAAATTTGAGGTTGAATAAATCCGTTAATGATATGTTGTCGCTGTGATGTATATGGTTGCAATCCCTGAACTAAAAGGAAGATTTTCAGATCTTCACAGAGATGTTCTACAATAGCAAGATTAATCGTACTATCTGGGTTGATAAAACTCAAGTCCAGTACTTAACGGGGAATAATACAGTGTACTGGTAATTTCGAAAGGTTATTCGCATGTTCTTTATGCAGATAGGATATGTTAAACTGTTAAAGAGTGATCGAAGTATCCTGGGTTATCCGAAACCAAGCGCACAATTCAAGCGGGCCGGTTGCCTAGAAGCCAGGATACCCACCCATGTGTTCTTATCTAGCTACATGTATTATTCCGTAGTATTGCATTGCATAGAGATTACGATCGTACTTCGTACAGTACACACCAGGGCGACCTTGAGTTCGGGGGGGGGGGGGGCTGCCAAATCAACTCGACGCGCGACAATGAAATAAGCCATGTAAATGAACACGTTAATCAGCAGAGTGACCTGGCATAAAACTCTCCTGTCCCCCTCTACTGTAAAAATGTTAAAAGCTTTCCGATAGCGCTCCCTTAATGCCACTCTTTATACGATCCCTGGTCACCGCCCGCTCACACACTTTCGCCCGCCCAGGATGAGCTTAGTCTATACCACTACACCGCATCCAGAGGGTGGATTATGAATCCAAATCCCTCCCGATAATTGCCAAAACATGTGCCAAAAATGCATAAACTTCGACCATACCCGCAGTATAAAATCCTGGATCTCTCTAAGAAACAGCCGCAGCTATGGGGGTTGTATACTGCTAGGATAAACTTTCAACATGCCCACATGCATGCATGGCCACTCCTGCGACCATTAATTGTATTTGCCTCGACTTCCCACTTAATTCCCACTGACATACCACCCCAGTAAATTCCCCCAACAAAAGACATCCTACTCTGACGACCGGTCAGCACCAGCATGACCAACCTCCACTGGAACGAAGGCGTGAAATTAATAGGTCTTCTGGGCTTGGCAGTACCCACCGCACTACTCGCCCACTTTTTTTCCGCCTCTAAAAAAAAACGAGCATTCTAGCTTACTTCTTGTCTTCCTTCAGGGGGTGGAAAGCACAACGAAAAAAAGAGGCCCAGGATGCTCATGCTCTGTTGGGAAATTAAGCGGAAAGAGCACAGCCAGGGCAGCTGGTCCCCGAGGAATGGACTTTGGGCCCGCGCAACTTGTGCACGGATTCTGCCGAATACGGGCCTTCATTTCAACCCCCCCCCCCTGCCCCCCCTCCCAATTGAAAACTTTTTTTCCTCCTTCTTTTCTCCGGGTCTTTCCTGAGGAAGGGTGGAAAAGTGGCCCTCTTCCCATCCGCCTTGGTTGCATTCCTTCTGGCTGCGCGTGCTGATGGGATTGTGGCCACGCCGCCTGGGGAATTAGTCTTCCCGCAAACTCTTCTCTCTTTGCCTCCTCATTCCTTCTCGCCAGGGAATTCCCTTCCCTTGAAACACCCCCGGATTCATCGAACCACCCCAATCTCAGAACCTCCTTTACATTCACTTTGAACTGAATCTCTCTCTCTCCCCCAGCCAGGTTTTTCCAGACTCTATTTCTCTGATTATGTTTGGCTCAGAGACAAAGGATTTCTCCTTCTATATAGTGCGGTCATAAGCTTCTTGTGCACAAATACCCCCGGAACTGCCGGAGAGTTCCAACTATGCCAAGATTCCGAGTCTCTGCTTCTGCAAGCGAGGAAGGGGACATCCTATTAGTAGGAAATTTTTGCCGTCGCACGGCGCTCTAATCAGCGTGAAGGGCATGCGCAATTGCATCCTGGAACAGGCTTATGATAGAGATGTCAGATATTTTGTGGAACAGCCTCTCTAATTACGAAAGTTCCACAGGCAAAGCGAGACCGCGTGGATTGAATCAGTAAAAAAAAGTTAGCAAAAATGACAATTGTTTTACAGTGCCCTGTAATCCCATGCATGGAATTGTTCCACGCTAATTTGACTACACTGTATCCCTGATTGTCACAGCTTGAGGGAGGACCAAATTGGAATCATAACCAACTTTTTCACTGAAATCAATGACGAGCATGTACTAAATACATCCAACTATTCTATAGTGCGTACAGTTAGGTTAGGTTAGGTTATATTGGTTCGGGTTAGGGTTAGGGTTAAGTTATGATAGGTTAGGATAGGTTAGGTTAGGTTATATTGGGTCGGGTTAGGGTTAGGGTTAAGTTATGATAGGTTATGATAGGTTAGGATAGGTTAGGATAGGTTAGGTTATGTTAGGTTAGGTTAGAGTACATTTCCACGTGCACCCTACTTCTCTTCCTATACTGGCACGAGTCCCTCTTTTCTCCCCCATCATGTGTGGTCCAACAGCTGAGGATTGGCCCATCATTTAGACACGGTACACACCCTAGTACTGTGGCCATTACCGACCCCATTTGGCTCAAAATGAAGTCGGGCCCTTCCGCCAGTTCCATACATCACGAGACCCTACCCAGGGGAAATGTGGACAGAAAACATCTGATTGATTCATCCCAGCATGAAACCAACTCCCTAAGGCCACACCTCTGGTCCGAAAGAGAAGCTTTTGTCGGTATGGCCAACATCAGAGGAAAAGGGGGGCGCTATAGTATGTTATATAGGTGGCGTGTCCTAGTGCTGAATTCGGCTCACGTGCTTAGCGCCCTCCCGCCCCACTTCCCTCGGCAGCCCGCACTAATCTTTCATCGATCACTCAAGCCCTATTGGAACTTATCGATGCATGCATGTGCGGTGCAGAGCGGGGGACGAAACGAGCCCTGCTGCTCATGGGGGGCTAGATGGATGGATGGATGGATTGATGGTGTGTCGGTTGGATGGAGTTAGCAGTAGGGTGTGCTTCAACTGAGATGTCGAACTCTACCAAGATTCTCGCTTTATCAAGCTATTATTTTGGGGAGATCAGAAAAGAGGGCCAAAACAATACAATTCCACGCCCAAGGGGACTCAGTACCTTGCCTGTAAGAAATCGATCAAAAGAACTCGCTTTTCAGAAAGATTTATGAAATACGCTTCTTTTATCCTTGGGTTCAATCACCTAAACCGAAAAATGGCACACTAAAATACCTATAACTTGAAAAACACTAAAGCGCTCTTAGGTCCGGTTGCATCATAGAAAATTACAGATTAAGTTTAAGTGACATCAGTATTTAGGTTAGACAATGTTACTTAAATCCACTATTATAGACCAAGAGAAGGTTGCAGTTAGGTCAATATTCATTGGCAAATTCCCCACCAAATGCACGAACTTCCTTAACTGTTTTGCAACTGGGGAGCCCCCAGCTGTCTTGTTCCATTTTTAGCATCTAACAGGACCCAATAGCAGTCTGCTCACGTTATAGGATGTTGCAAGCGCTGCAAATGTGGTCGCATACTTATGAACGCACCTGTCAATCTTTCGGAGGGGGCCAGACCCTTGCGTGCCTTTCTGTCGCCCGCATGACCTGTTTACCACGAAGTCTCTGGACGTGTCCTGTGACGCACAAGTCAAATGAAGGATGGCAGCCAACTGCAATGTTCCGACATCAATAATGTCACGGAAGAAGAATGCTGCGAATGTAGTGCTGTTTTTCCCCTCTTTACTCCAGATTGACAAATATTCCTACTATGAAATGTCATGCTTAAGAGAAATTCTTACTAAAATCACAGCAGTAAATATTGTGGCATCTAACATCATTTCAGTTGGAACATCCTGTATTTCATAAGCATAATATGAGTTATAATAAGCAGTAAATATAGTCAAAGCACAGCCATGTGCATTTACATACGTTACAACAAAGTTGACGTCCTTGTTAGGCAACCAGAAGAAAACCTTCAATTTCTGCTACCATTTATTAAAGAGAGAAACAACACAATGGCTGTTTTTCAGGCATTATTAAAGTAATCAACAGCAAAGAAATTCTGCTATCGTATGTATATAAATAGCAACAATATCCGTATTGTTCCACATTCGCAAAACTGAAATAGGCTACACAATGCAACATATAAGCAGACCCTATCAATTAGGCTACCTTATCGTTTGCTTATCATTTTGCAAGCCTATAGTTTCAGTTATGTAATAAAAAGCCTTTGCGGAAGATAACGTGTTCCGATTTTCCCTAGCAAGCTCTACATTTTCATTAAATGCGTCAAAGACTCATTTCATCAACTCTTGCTGGCGGCAAGGGCAACCGAACCCTTGTCCAAGAATACCATGGAAGTAATTTCATCCCGCATGCAATCAGACAGCTATGACGCCGTATATCTATTTCCAGCCGGAAGGTTGGTCAGAGCAGAGGTAAAAAGTGTGGTAAAAAGGTGAGAAACGGTAGGGACATGTTCCCACGGCAGAGACGATAAGGAAGTGTTTATACGTGTCCATGTCTTATTACACCACGAAGCAAAGGGTTTGTTGGCGCGAGTTTTGCGGTCGGCGCACGTTCTGATATCATTGTGCCTAAAGCACACCTTTCATGTTACACATTCTGACTCAGGTGGAAATACCCGAATCAATAAGCACGTTCATTGCCACCAATTTCTCACACGGAAAGATAGAAACGAAAGATGCCAGATAATACAATTTTCTGTGAAATTTCTGACACTTCAGGCCTATTCACAATTTCGACAAAGCAACCATCACTTTACACGGTATACATACTTATTATCTCCTACACCTACCGGCAACTTTTTATAAAACGAGCGGCCCCTTTTCTATCACGGTCCGTATTAAAAAGTTGGAATTGCAAGTAATCAGCAGCGTTTTCAAGAAACACGAGAGGAATTCCCGCGAGCAAAATTCGATCTGTCTGTGTGCAATCCTCTCTTTCCCCCGCGGCAAGAATTACGAGGCAAGAGCACCAAGGCAGAAAACAAACTTGGTGGAGTCTACGAAGTGTACACGGCTAAAAAAAAAAAAAAAGAGGTCTGAAAATATCATATGCCAAACCAGCCTCTTTTCTTTCCCACCCAGCAACAGATGGCACCCAAAGATGAGCGTCTGTACTGCCATTGGATGAGTCCTACAAACCTAGTTTTCTGTCTGTTTTGTCCATCCGTTACCCAGTCCGTTACCAACTTACTCTACGTCCAATCAACCCCTTTTTACTCGTTTTCATTGGGGTCATGAGCGCTGTACTGAGGCGCCAAAAATTACGGCCTACTAACACCGACTCTCTGTGTCTGCGGTTAGGAGTATGGCACACTAAAAACCCCCCAGTGCAAAATGTAGTGCCATCTTGCGCGCGTTATGTATAGGCCACATTGTTTCCAGGATTTTAACAATTTTACGGGGGCACTTTCTAGCTAACAGCAAATGCTGTTAAATACTGCAGGGATGTCCAGGGCACAAGTTACTGGGTTGTAACCAACTTATGTTCATATCTACACTCAAAAACAAAGTAATTCCGTCATACTGCTAGCGAGAGTAGCGACACTTTCCGATGCGGCAGACGTGCAAATCGAAGTGATCGAGTTCGAGCAGTGAGAGTAAGAAGTGGTAGCCCTTGGGTGACGTCACTAAGCTGCGGACAAGCCGGTGACGTCCCTCAAGGCCTACCTCTTCTTACTCGCACGGCTCACACTTCGATTTGCACTTCTACCGCATTGTCGCTAGCAGTATGACGCGATTAATGTCCAACACTGTACAAATCTGCCCTACATTACAATCGAGTTGCTACAAAGTGCCCACATTATGCACCTCCCTGTAGCCTGCAATGCCATACTAAAAACATGTTAATGCTTAAAACATTACCGTATCTTAATGCCCTGCACCACGTTTTCCTCGCTGTTATCCGCTCACACAGCTATACACACTGCCACTGTAAAGAACTATAGCTCCAGCTAATGTAGTCTATACACCCCCGCCCCGATACACACAATTCACGTATTCAGGCCAAAATTCCTCCTCTATCTTTCACTTAACAGCTTTGAGAGGGATTTATGTGACAAGTCGGTAACGACGTTAAAGATTCCGGGGCCTCTGTTCCCTTTTCCCGCCAAAAAAAAAAAAAAAGAATGCCCAGGGCGTGAGGTTATTCCAACAGAAGCCTTTTGATGCTTTAATACCAATGAAAATAAATGGAGCGTGCAAAAGCATTGGCGGGGGAACGTGTTGAGAAGCAATTACCGAGGGGATTACTGGTGTCGGAGCCTCTGTAATTACACTTCTTTGCCTTCCCCAGCACGTAACACTTGCATTTTCTCCAGCCATCTCCTGGAGTGCTTCCAACATTAATATCACTTGAATTCGATCTCAGCCTCATTTCTCATCCGTTTTTCGGGTGTATATACCCCCCCTCTGGTCCCCGCAACCTGTTTTACTTTATCCACTTTCTGGCTGCTGTCCCGAACCATTTCAATCACTCGTAAAGTACGTCAAGTGCAAGCGGCCTTTAAAACGCGCAGTAGGAAGAGCCCCCCCTTTTCCTTTTTCCCAAAACTTTCCGACGAGCTTGGCGAATGACGGTTCCATTTCCCCTTCACAAAGCAGCGGCAATGACACGTATCGACCGTCGGCTTCAATCGTCACGAAAAGCCGTCAGAAATCGTAAGGTTTCTGATTATTTTATCCCCCCCTCCTCTTGATGCACTGTGGTGTATATGGAGGTAATGGCCAGAAGTAAGCTGCCTAATATTATATGAGGAAAGAAAAAACAATAGGGCAACCTTCCCCATTCATCCTCATCTTTCTCCTTGAGAGTGTCTCCCCTTGACCTCCTTCCCATGCTTGGGATGAAGGAAGTGGGCAATGGCGACGACCTCATACCGACCTGTGCTATACGACTGCAGCTTTTTTGTTGTTGCAAGACCTACTCCGGCTGGGATGAGGCGCCTCTTACTAGATTTTGAGGACGTTGTAACATTAGCGGTCTATAGGTCGCGGATGCTAAGAAAGAAAGAGGGACAAGATGACAAGAGTAGTCTGAAGGGAGTTTCTGGAATCGGCCAGAATTTAGCATAATAATATTCACACACATCCGGTAATAAAACTCAACATGTCAAGGGCCACAGTCAAATTTAGATACGCCTCGAGTCATCATGGCCTTGTACAGGGTGTTTCTTACTTGTTGAATATCCCGGCTGCCAAACTAATCGCTGACTCAAAGCAATGTCATGTAACATTTGCCTGCCTACAGACACATGCGACAACCCGCAATGAAACCAAAGGCAGGCAGTATGAGCTACCACATACTAACAAATTTTCCAAAGAAAATATTCTGCGCATTCGTAATTTGCCGTGCTGGATATTGCTTCCAGCTCCATTGGGTTAAGGGTATAAAATTACAGGGTCCAATTTTTTACTGCAGGTAAACCAATATTTATAAAAGTATAATAAGCGAGGGCTGTTCGCACAAAAACGAGCTAAAAAGTATGTTCCAGTGAGTAATATCTCAGGTGTGATAACGCTCGGCTGTTAAATATACAATTGCGTTTTTGTAACCAGCTCCATTTTAACATTCTGAATATGTATTTTTACACTGTTAACGTTTTTCCACTACTGTCTCTACAGCCACGAAGCAAAAAAATAACTTCTCATTATTATCCGCATTTTTGACTAAAATATGTTGCTATCCCCTTATTATCATATCACGACGGCACAACCAGCCGTTTATTTCTTCACTACTAAAAATGGGCTACGTGTTACGCTTTCAAAGTCAATTTATAGCCCCTATAGTGCTGGGTATAGTAGTGTTCCAATCTGTTGGGGAAATGAATGGCCATCCAATTTCCCGACTCCTTAATTTCCGACACATTCGTATGACACGTGAAATTCAGGGGGCAGCGTGTGCGTCTCTTTGTGGGGGTGAATTCGCGATATTTGGCAAGCTGCCTCTATAAACCGCTGGGATTGTGTGCATAGTAAAATGCAAACATTGGCCGGACGAGGCTAGCCCCCTGCTGGCTCCAGGCCAGATACAGATAGGATCCTTCCAAAAAAAAAAAGAGCCAACCGTGTACTTTGCCTACCCTGCTGTCCTCTCACTTCGGGGCAATCGCCAGAAAGCCGTGATATTCAGTCAAATGGGATTATGACTTATTCACTATGCATATGACAAGCCAAAGTTCATAGTGTGTGAACTACATTTTTAACATTTCTGGAATATATTGGCCTGGATGTAAAACTGCCGAATTTAGTGTCCATATACCTATGGATAACTATCCATAAAATAAAGCGACCATTAATACCGCAGTAAATTATCAGGCTGCCACGTAAATCTGAAGTGCCAACAACACAACATTACATTGCACTAAACTTTATATATAGCTCTAATTTTAAAGGCGCATTTCAGCACGCACTTCAAAAATCCAGCACAGAGTATATGGAGGTGTCAGCTATAGTGTCCCATCAGCTTAGCATATAGCATAAGCTGAATGTTTTTTTTTAAATTACTGCATACATAATATTTTGTATAGTGCATAGTGCACAGTTTTTATCAGGGTGAAATAGCATATACATTCACCAGCTGTGTTTGCCAGGTAATTCATCATTTTTGCAATAGCACACTGTATACACACTGCCGTTTGTCGCTGAGGTATCACTATAAAACTGTTCGAGTTTTCATTGAAAATATTCCCATGAAAAATAAAACTGTACTGAATACCGTACAGTGCTTCCCAAAAAAAATCCTGACACCAACACGATGCAGAGGAAAAGGAGCAAAAATCGTGCAAAATTTCTGTCGGCCTCACACCCTCCCCGTCCGTTATTTTGCCCCGTTCCTAGTAGTACCCAGTGCGAAACGTGGCAATACCTGCCTGAAAACCAGTTTGGCAAGATTTTTCAGCGTCTTGAAAATTCTTCGAGAAGCTGGAAACATTCCGTTGCCTGCATAATTTTTTCCACCCTTCTGGACAAAACCAACACCATTGCATTCACCGCATTCGTTCAAAACTCAAATAATAAATATTTTTTTCACTCGCCATTTTAATCAGCTATGCTGTAGCAGATGTGTAGTAAATTAATACATCAAATAAGCAGTGAACCGCATTAAAAATAACCACTTTGGCCAATGGTAATGTCATGCCCGGAGAATCACAGTCTTCATTCCAATATCCCACTCTTCCCTCCCAGTCGTAAAACCGTCTGAATAAAGATATCGTGTTGGGCATTGGCAATATCCTGCTAAAATTGCCAGATCCCCCCTCCTCCCGATGAAATAGTGCAAAAGTTTTTCCTCGGGAAATGCTTGCATAAGTCA
This sequence comes from Catajapyx aquilonaris, assembly GCA_000934665.2. NCBI lineage: Eukaryota > Metazoa > Arthropoda > Diplura > Dicellurata > Japygidae > Catajapyx > Catajapyx aquilonaris. Next base: position 28,262 of record JYFJ02003077.1, on the reverse strand, counting down.
CGCTTTCCAGAACGCTCCCTGGCTGTATGTAGCGCACAGCTGCTTCTGGGCTTGCTCTTCCCAATTCCGATTCCTCCTTTCCAATTCAACGAACCTTTTCATTCGACATTACCTGAATCGGAAACTAGCCGCCTCCCCCCAAAAAATACCCTGTGAGAGGACCAGGCTTGCAAACCAAAAAAAACCCTCTTTTTCCCATCCCAATCCTTGTGGAAAAAAAAATTCCCTTTTAAAGACGACTCGTTATAAGATCCTTTAGTTGCAGGACGGAAATCGTCCAATTCCTGAAGCTGGTCATTGACACGTTCCAGAAGAAAGGAGACCGGAACGAGGCTCCGGATCAACTGAGTAAAAGTGGAGAAAGAATCCCTTCTTTCACTTTGGACCCCTGCGTTTTACACCTGTGGAAAATCAGCCTCCCGAAACGCACCTGGAACGGGATCCACTTTATTGCATCGGCATCAGGGGAACATCCCCCCTCCTCCTCAAGGTTACGCCTATGGACCATGACATTACCACGCAACCGACCCTTGCCAGCAGCTTAATTCCTCCATCCCCATTACTGCCACGGGTGAATCACTTCTTTTCTGCCTCGGTTTTTAAAAGAGGGGAAAAAAACTCCTTCCATATTTCTACATGCTTCAGTTGAGCCAGCCTTGATATGGATTGATGCTTTTAAAAAGGTATTTTTCTGGGCATGTAATTTATGGTGGTTCCTGTCAGCATGAAAGAAATTTGGCACTAAGCATTATTGGAAATCCACAACGATCAGTCACAATTGAATTCGATTCGAATACATCGCAATATGCCAATATAACCATCCTGCAAAATGCTATGCCAAAAAATAAATGTGCAAGGAACACCTGAGGCATCAAGTACAACCACCCCGTTATTCACCCGGTTGTACAAAGAGTCATATGCTGATTAGCAATATATTTTGCTTTAATCGCCAGCTCCGGAGATTCCCTGTTGGATTAAATCCTAGTGTAACTCCTTTATAATGAGCATGTCTAATTGATGATTGCCGAAGAACCTGCTTAACCTAGGGCCGTTACACAGTCTGCACTAATTGATTAGAGCAAAGTACCGCAAGCAGTTGTTTTGAGGCAATATCTTCGCAAAGGCAATGTAGATAATTTATAGAAAGGTGCAGGCCAAATCATCTCATTCTAACATCCCCCCCCCCCCCACACAGTTTCAATTCCACCTAACTTCCTAGATCAATACTGTTTAACAAGCACTAAGATTATATAGGGCTAAATTTGCAAGCATAGTACTAAAACCTGTTTCGTCTTCTTTTTACTGCAGTAGCTGCTCTAGCTTTAGATTAGAACACGACGAAAAAAAAACGGTTAATGAGATGCGTCTTTTTAAGAATTCACCTAGAGCCTATACTGATCTCCTTGTTTGCGAAACAAGAATCAATTAATAATCAAGCTGCATATTCCATTTCCCCAAATCGATTCTGCAAAGATGGTGCAAAAAAAATCCTGTATAAATTGGGAAGGAGTATAAGGTATGGAAGCGTGCATAGTGATTTTCCCGTCACGTCCTACCATGGCACATTTTCACTTCGTCAAGGTTTCGCCAGTATTTTTTTTTTACCAGGAATGACATGGGGGAGGTTGAAAAAGGGGGTTGTTCCCTTGCGGATTTCGGCAAAAAGAAGTCTGTCCAACCTTCCCCATTTCGCAATACCTTCTCCAGGAATGTCAACCGCAATACCCCCGAAATTGTCGCCGAGGAAAAGGGGTGCCTGGCAATGAATAAGAAAGACACGAAAGGATTTCTTCTATCCTGATTCCCAATAGAGCTGAAGAAAAAAAAAAGAAACCAATTCGCCAATACGTCGCAATATTCATATAAAAACTAGTAGCAGGCTGCCAATCACATGGAAATTGGAGCACAGATTTTTATAAGCTTCGAGAAAAAACAACGTGATCCTATCGAGGGTGGAAATTGGCCGATTATTCCATCTTTTTTTACGATATGAAAAAAACTGACAGTATTTTTCCCCACGTTTGTTTCGCAATCACGTATAAAACTCGATCAAGTCCAATCACTCCCTTGGGACTATTGAAATAGTGTGGAAGGGTTTCACTCTTCGGCGGTTTTTTATCTCAGAGGAAGAGGAAACTCTAAACGACGGAGTTTTTCCAGGCCCAAACAATGCTTCTCCATCAAAAGGTCGACTTTCTTTGTGTTGCTCATGAGTTTACTTGCACTTTCATTAATGGCAGGAGACTTGGCTTGGTTAATAATGGAGTGTGCTCTCTTTGTTTTTCTTAAAAGCGTGCAAGCGTTAATAAAACTCTGCTATTATGAAACTTCGAACTTATCTCGCCTTTTACTGCGCATAATTACTGCAGTCTATTACTATATTGCAATTTTGATCAGGCACAGTACCTTCTACATTAATAGTGCTGGTTGAGTGGGTACTATAGGCCAAAAATTATTTCATTCAAATGAAATAATATGTGCTGCAAGTAGTGGCTGGTATACCCTTGCATCAGATGTATGCCGCTAATGTCTTCGGTTAGTACATGATCCTATCATCTAAAGATCACGATCGCCTACTCGTTAACAAAAGACAGCTACGCCCTTGTTTACACACTGTACAAATGGGGACGTCCTGAAACAAAATCCCGTCACAGGCAATCGATTAATAGCAATTACATCACAAATCCTCAAAAAAAAATCGCAATCTCCTTGACATCTGTGGCAACCCACATTCCTCATAACATATTGGCAAAAAAAAAACTCTGCAATGTGTCGTCTGTTCTGCACATGGAACCCCCCCAGTTTTTGCGCGTCAGATAATCGATCACGAAATCGGGATCCTTCATCGTTGGCACATTTTCAACTTATTATTGCCTTCATATATCATCCCCCACTAATTGCACCAAAACGTGTGACATGTGGCTTTCAATGGGGATGTTGGTCAAAGTTCAGTCCAGCACACACAAGAGCAATCTCCGGCTGCGAAAACGCCCATCGCAAAAAGACGAAAAGTCAAGCTGCTCCTTATCTGGTGCCCTCGCTAATTGACAGCGGGAATTACTGTGAGTAATAAAGGTTTAAGCTGTCTTGTTCCTTGTGGTTTCGTGAGAAACTACGGACCCGGTTCCCTTTCGAGTGAGCTATAGATATATACTTTTCCCCTCCCCTTGTAACTTTCCCACTCATTGGAATTTGCTCCGCTCCAATAGACTCAACCCTATAGTTAGTGGAGGTGGAGGGCAACTGACCCACCTCAGCACCTTAAAAATAATACTGAAGTACAGGTAAATATTTTTGTTCCTTTTACGCAGAAAGGGCTGTGCTTGCAATAATAAGCAAATATTTTTGTGTTCCATACACAGGCATATATTGTGGTCTGAAGCTGATTTTCTATGCTTGCACGTTCCTGGCAGCATATACAAAAAAGTGCATTCACCATTTTTGTTCAAAGCCTGCACAACACGTCTCTTCCTGTTTACATCGCAGCTGTTCGGGTGTCATTTTGAAGTTTCCGCCTCCAATTTTGGCATGGAAATTGCGATAGCGACGGTTCATGACAGTGAATGAAAAAGATCTGTCGGACATAATTTCCACCTAAATAGCGGCAAAAAAATAGACGTGTGGGNNNNGGGGGGGGGGTGTACACTGTTTCCACATGAGCTACAGTACGATCATATCGGAGTAAGTATACAAAGCTTTGTCATTCTCCATTACATTGTCGGATGGATCAAGCGGTTGCCACATTCATGGCTTCATTACTCTATCAGACATTTCGAATTGCCCACATCATACTGGCTTAACTGCAAATAAAATGAGTTATTCACTTTGCAGTGTTCATGTTTTTAAAACTGGGTGCAATAAAAATTATGCTAAAAATGTATTGACAGGTATTTCGGTTACATTATTTTGCGCTCAGCTTCACATTTGATTTGGGGTCTGTACGAGTGTTATTCACGCACACAAAATTCAGGCAAGCTGCATAATTTTCCACGCTCCGTTTAAACTCGGGACGTCTGTTAAGCAGTCCAAAACCGTCGGCCTGACTTACGTCATCGGTTAAGCCGAAGCGTATATTAATGTAGCCAACGTCTCTGAATTACGTCGCAAGCAGAATTTTCAGCTGAAATTTATTCGACAATAAATTACCAATAAAAATTCGTTTCACATCATCATCTAAAATGTGCAATGTCCGTTTCGGTGAGCTACTAATGAGCAATATTTTCCAGCAGCTACTTTTAAAGGCTATGTATTAGCTTCTCAGCAATATTTTTTCAGTCCATGAATTGCCAACGAATCTGCCATCCAAAGACATTGCACGCAACCCAATATTAGCACCTGAGGTCGATAGTTGAAACCATTTTTTGCAGACCAAGCTGTCCCGCGCTTTAAATAGATGCGTCTACTCCACCTATAATATTATGAGCTAGTAGTTTGATCCGTCCTGAACGCTTGAAATTACTGCATAAAATTATCGGATTATAAGGGAAACTCGCTAACTGAAATTGAAACTGCATTCTAATCAGCTCTTTACACCCTGTATGTACTTAATTATAAGCCAAGGCCCCATGAGAAACAATGAGAGCTGCTGAAAGCCGCGTCTTAAGTTTCATAGTTTTAGTACCTGCACTATTCTGAGCCACCTCTGCACTACTTCTCAGCTCGAGTTCACCACCTCAGTAGACCACCTCGAGCAACACTTACAGCAAAGTTCCCTGTCATGATTTCGTGCTTACCATGCAGTCCTACAGTTGCATCTCCAACTTGGCCCGTCTTGCACGTTTCAACATGGACCAAAGATGCCCTCCCGAAATAGTACCGCCAGAGGGGGGTCCTAATGAGAAATCTCCCCCATGAGTCTACTTCCTCTGATACACTTTTGCCTATTTCACGCTTTCAATCAGTGCTCGTACCTACTCTATGTGCACTATTTCCACTTCCCCAACACTGCCTCCCATCCTCCCCAAGTCTGCTTCAGACCTAATGGAAGAGGTTGCATTGTGTGAAAGCTATGAATGGGTCTCAATTTACACCGGGGGTTGGATGCCACGTTTCCTCTCTTTGTGCAGCCTCACTTTTAGGAAATGTTGAGAAGCACCATCATTCACGTTCGGCTGCACAAAATCGTGCGTCCGGAGATATGCCCCCGATTCCGGTCCCTTTTCCTATATATTAACGAAAAATTATTATGCGACCATGCCATTAGGAAGCTGGGTCAAAGCTATACAGAAGGCACACAAAATGACGACTCTTAGATTTAATTGCTAAATAAGTGAACAATGCATTTGCGCTCAGTTTTTTAATGAGGTAAATAAATGAACAGTGCATAAATAAATAAACAAGTTTGTATAACATGCACTGTACGTAAAATTAAATTACAGAGGACGCTGCGCTGTTCCCACCGTTTTTTGGCATATTTTGTTATGCAAAAAGCACTCAAAAATTCAGGTCGAGAAACCCAATTTCCTCTCGGTACATCCACAGACACCACCCCCATTAATTACTCCCACAATCTGCAACTTCTTCGTATTACTACCACAACTGAACTTATCGCGCAGAATGGCATATGCCAACCTGCAATAAAACTACATATGCAATTGTGCTGACTCACGAAACTGGCCCCCAAAAATTAATAAACCACCCAACACTGCATTATTCATAATTCCGCATTACTTTACAGCCCAATAAAGGCAGTCCAGCTTCAACCACCCAATTTCGCACTCCTTAAAAAAAACGCCCAAACTTTGAAATATACATGTCTGTTGCGTGTACCCAGAAATGACCTCGACCATGCCCCCGTCATAAAAGAAGAAGCCCTCTGATTAAAATATGTTGTTGTGGGTAACTTTTATGAGACACAATTCGTTCTGACAACAGAGTAGACTGATGGCCAAAAAGGAATGCTGCTGCGGCATCAAGCCAGGACTCAAACTCTGCATCAAGAGTGATAAAGTTGTAAAAAGGGCAACGAGTAGGGAATTGGACAGGAGAGATGGTCCGCATCGTAAACCCAGCCACTATCCACATGGCAATGGCCACGTCCCCTAACATTCCCCACCCAACTTTGCTCCATTTGTCGCCAACTCCTGCAGCACTTAAGAGAGACCATCCCTGAACGCCAAAAAAGGAAAGGCGGCGGCTAATAAATGGCCACTTTCGACCCTGACTTATTTGATTGGTGAACAAAAAAAATATTGTTTGAATCATATTCAAATCAGTTCCAAATTATTATATAGAAAATTGCTCATGGGGAAAAAAATATAAAATGCACCATTTTTGTCTACTGATCGAACAATACGAAAAAAAAGGACCGTCCACCATCACGTTCCACATGCTACACCCAGCTTACCTGACAACCCGGGTTTCACGCCCCCTAAACGCAAAGCATGTAGCCCGTTTGCATTAACTGTCGCAATCGCGAAAAATCCAGTTCCCTGCTAAATGTTGAGCGCAATGGGAAACCCCCCCAACACCGTTCCATCCAAAAAATGGGGTTAGGCGTAAAAGGGACGTGTGGGGATGCTGGAAAAAAACAAATCTCTTGTCTGGCCCTGATGGTGCAGCTGCTGCGAGCCAAAATAATTTAGTAGCCTGGGCCTTTTTTACCCCTAGTTCCTGATGGATCGAGCCTGTAGAATGATGGGGGTAGAAAAAGGGGGGGCCTCGCTGAACTAATTCCTTCATTCATCACGCCTCTCATTTAGAGGCGCCCGCCATTTTATTTCATACTGTACACCATTAGGCCACCCTCTTTTTCAGACCCACAATTCGGCATCTGGTCAGTATTTTTGCCGCAGTAATCTGCTTTCGGATGAGGGTGTCGAAAACCAAAGTGGCGTGCCAAGTCAAGCTATAGACCACTGCATTATGTCGTAACATTTCCAGGAAAGAAACAATGGTTCCATGCAAAGGTCTCTTGTCTGAAATTATGCGAAACAGCTGCATACGATGCAAGCTTTTTTTCCCCTTCCCTATATACCCTGCTGAACTGTTTGTGCTAAAATGTCCCTGCCTCCAGGCTCCGTATATATGCTGCAACACACACACACAGTCTAACTCTTTTGTGCTGTCCACGCAGTCAGACCAGCAGCATCCAGAGTGGCTTTTCCCCCCATGGAGGATTCCCCCAACTTGTTCACCGACTGGCTCAAAGTGGCAACCTTCCAGATAAAGCTATTCTCCGGGGAATTTTTCCATGAGTCGCCGTAATAAGCCGTGGACCACTACTCCTATGCCGCGAATTTATGAGCTCCGGGGCCCCATCCTACTTCCCAAATCGCGCGGATTTCACCTCAAATCGGCTGCATGATTGTATCTTTTTGCGGTATGTTCAAAGTGTCGGGAGGGGAAGTATACACACAGAAGCATGCACAAAAAAACTGGAGCTTTATTTTCCTCCTTGGTAACAGCCGAACCATTTTGTTCCGGATGTTGGCTGGGTTTAGAAACTTGCATATAGCCACGTCCTATGGATGTGTAAACACACTGGACACTACGTACACAACCGAAGCTAAAGGTATAGCCTGCATGTAATCAGGATGATGTAAGTTACATAGAGGGTGTTTCATAATGATTTAGGAAACTCCTGTGTACAAGAGAATCACTTGATTAGCCAGCTAATTTGTATATTACCCATCATCACTTGAATATCAGGGGCCGGAGTTGTCGTAAATAGTTGTTCCCAGTTCTCTCTCCCTCAGTGGTTTCTTAGAGTGGCCTCTAATCTCATCATGCTCAAGTGCTCCTAGGTTATTTCAACAAACTGACGAATTTAACTCATTTTAAAACCAAGTACATGGTTCTGGTACACCACAGCCCACGTCGGAATATATTAGTACTGTACAGTGTGGACAATGTATGAGACAACCTGCCTTCTCCATAGCAAGTTATAAGCAGCTTATGTTCGCAATTGTAAAAACGTAGACATTTCTCACTGAATAGTGACAGGTGAGTTCTCTAAAACTATACAGTAACTTATATCATTAAAACTTTGGCTGCCGTTCCTGTACACGTTTCTGTACAACTTATATCTACAGAACACTGACTCATTCCTATACTTTATGAACTGACTTTTTTACGGGTTACATGACGGTCAGAGGACGAATACAAGGGCTGAAGGGTTTCAATCCACAACGCGTCTGCTGCCATTTCAACCCAACTTTCCATTCAGGCAAAACTTCACTTTCCCTAAAGCATATCCGCGCCCCAAAACTTTTCTCATAATTTATATTGATTACAGACTCGCCCTAAATTTTACCCCCTTCTTTTATCCTTTTTACCTCTCTTTGCTGCCCCCCCCCCCCCCCCCACCCTCTCCCCGCTCTCCTTTAAAAGTACAGTAAAACTTCTATAAGTCGAACTTCCCTAAGTCAAAGTTCTCTATAAGTCGTAGAAAATGATGAGCTTGGTTGGTCACAATNCCCCCATCGAAAAGTTGAGCAAAATGCCCCGAAGGGCTTGAAACTCGCTCTTATTTGCACACTTCCAAAAAGGCCTCAACAAAAACTGCAGTGGGATGAAAGGCGAATTAATTTCACGACAAAGCATACGATTTAAGCTACTTACGAGGTATAAATTCTAATTAATAGCCCATCTGATGCTCATCTCTTACATTTTTCAGACAGAGGTCATTGTAACATAAGGACACAAGGTTGGTCACCTCCATTGTTAGAACCTGTCCCCCTTTAATTTATTGCTGTTTTCCATGGCAAGCCTGGAAACCCCCCCACAAATGCTCCTACAAACGGCTCTGAATGTGTACAAACAAGTGTCATGTTAATTACGGGAAAGACTAGTACAAACACAGAAGAGTGGGGCACTAGAACTTTGAAAAGATACAAAAAAAAACACACACACACAGTATAGCAGACAGCACAAACGATGACCGCAATCGATATGGTCAGGTGGAAAAATCGCGTGTTAAACCTGTTCCCGGAGGATTACTGGTTGCAAGCCTGCTCGATTTTGGGTAGGACAGTTCATAATCAGCGATTGCTAACGAAATGTGGTTTTCCCGTTGTAAACCGCGCATTATGCGGCGGGGGTGCTTCGGAGCTTGACGCATTGCCCAAGCTACAATATCAGGGCCTCCGGGCTGCATCCTAGTGTTCAGTCCAATTTTTTTGAGCCGATTATAGTCAAAAAACTATACCCTAACTCGCCTCCGATCCTCCAGAGAAATTATCCCAACTGATTTTTCGGGGGCATTAGGGTCAGGGATTTGCCGGCAGTGATTTTAAAGCAAGTGCTTTCCCGCGAATAAAAAAAAATCCATTAAATACAGTATTCAGTACACATAATGCATATATGTGCAATTTTTATAGACCTAATGCAAATATACGATTGTTATTGTAACTTGATTTGTAATGACACAACGGTGATGTCATTTGGAGATTTAAAAAATGTACTGTTGTTTTCTTCACAGAAGGTCACCAATTTCTTACCAGGTGTCCTCACATAACTCACCAGCTACATCACCTGGAGCAGGTAGGACACCAATAAAATGATGTCAGACCTCTGAAATGAATCACACTTGTTATCTGCAATATCTAGGAGGGGTAAACATGATTTATGGCTCCGCATATTTTTAATTAATGCTGCGATAAAGATTTTTCATCTGTCGCTGATAAGCCAGTTACGGAACTAGAGAAGTTGTCATTTCCTTACTTTATCTTAAATGAAATCGTTTTAGTTCCAAATAGTATTAAACTCTGCTACTGTACAGAATGCATATGTTCATCATAAATCAGAAATACGCAATATAGTTCTTATATGTATACAGTAGTGAATTCGTACAAATCCTGAAAACTGACAAGTATTAATCAAAACGGCGCATTACTTTCCCCTGACTTTCGCCTTCTGTAAGGTGGAATTGCTTTCGCAGAAAAGTTCCTCGATGCGCCATAATTTTTCGCACGAGTCAATCTCACCGTCTTACATCACCTTGGTATCCAATATCCCCTCATTACCGAGGCATATCCCAATATTGATTAGTTTCAAGAAAAGGGGGGGGGGGGACTTTCTCAACCTCACTCTTAATTAAAACTTCGAAGTGACTTGCCAAGACGACGAGTTAGGTTATGCAGCAATTGAACCCTATATTATACGGCCAAAAATTATTGCAGCACGAAGAGCTCGTAACGAATAGAGTTCTTTCCCTCGCGCTTTCTCTCTCATTTCCTCGTAGCAGAAGAAAAAAGAGAGAGTGTTTTCTTCTTCTTCTTCTTCCCTTCTCCTGAGAGGAAAATAATTTCATGGACTCCTTGCCCAGCACATCTTTACGCAGAGTGACTCTCGCTGACAGTATAATCTACGCAATCTGCCCAACCGAATGTTCCTTGCAGATCATTATTCTCAAGAGGAAGCCGGAATTGCAAACATTTCTTTGTAATTTACAGTCCACGATATAAGGCTATTTGTGAGACACTCCGCAGGAATGTCACTGTGTGCTTGACCATCCATGGAATTAATTATTGTATGTATATATTTTGGTTTCAATTCGTGCATACACTGTTAATTCAACACTGTTGCAAATTGGCCATCGTTTGTAACCGTACTTTTTTTTCATCCGACCACCCTTGGCAATTACAGGTAGACCACGAGGAAATATTCGGGTCAGAAGAAAGGGCGGAATGTTCCCATCATCGGCAGCTAGGGAGCAGGGAACTCTCTCCAACCGTTATTCGGTTTCCATCATAAAATGCACGTGCACTATCAGCTCGGTTCACATCGCTGCCCACACACATGCAGTTCCCCTGGCCTCATGAAAACAACCGGCTCTGATCACTTCCACTACAATGGCTTCAAATGGTATCTCGCAGCTGATTCTGAACGCGTTTCAAACAGACACAACCACCCACTCTCTCTGTGTATCGATTCAGGACTGTGGACAAGAATCAACAGCTCTATAGCTCTTCCTATAGTTACACTATTTACACCATTTGAAAAAAAACACATCCAGATGTCATTATTATGGTGCCCAAAATGAGCTTTGTAGAAACCAAACCTAATGCAACGCTGTTTTGTTGTGGTGCGGAGCTGCAAATCATAAATGCATCAGAATGAATCAGCGTCAAATGATTCGTAATTAATATTTGAACGTTTGAACGAGCAATGTCAGCAAATTAACGCTTTTATTTTCTATAAAATTAAATACAGCGGGCTTTTATCTCCGCATGGCAACGTCAGAGCTATACTCGTATATCTCATTTGCAAAAAAGGCTGTCGCTTTTCCGACGTGCAAAACGTGACACTTGTCTGTTGGATGGACTGAATATCTGCTAATTAGCCTATTTTCAAATGGTATTGGTGTGACACATACGGCGGATATTTTCATACTTTCAGCGAATACTCAAATTGTACTAGCAATAACAAACATTGCATTTCCCTATAAACACCTATAGGAAAATGTAATGTTTGTTGTTACTTGTACGTACATCATTTTGAGGAGTAAAAATATTGTTCTTATGCAGTAAAACGTGTTTGAAAATAATCCAGCTGCGTTACCCCTATCTGAAAACAAGGTTATATCAAACAAGAAAGCATATGCCTAAAACGCATCCAAAGCCTCTTTTCCCTGCCCATATCATAACACAAAAAAATGCACTCAAGCCCTCCACCTTGTCGCTATACTTTACTTTTTTTATTTTCCAAGTTTCCTTTTTTTTCCAAGATGGTCGAATATAGAAAAGGGGGAAGAGCATCTCCATCGGAAAGAAAAAGCGAGATATGCTGTTGACAAAGTGAACCGATTCCCTTGAGATAGCCTGGAGGGATGGATACCAAGGAAATGAATTCGCCCAATATTTCAATTAGATCCGTCCACAAAAAAAAAAAAAAGATGGGGGTGGAAAGGGAAGTTTCGGCATCAACTGCACAGACTCACCAAGCAACGGACCATCAAAGGAAAGCCAAAGGAAAAGAGACGAAAAGGAAGGCAAATGCTTCGTATAGTCCCCTATCTTATTGGGACCCCCGGTTTAGCTATACACGAGCCAGTCCCAGGGATTGGAGCTGCACCACCCTACCTATCCCCACCAGGATAAATTGCTCCATCAAAGCAAATGAAGTTCGAGTTAACGTGCTCAACACCAGCTGCAAATAGCGCGCTACGTAACGAGCCTTGCTACACTTGCAGCTCAATTCCTTACTCGTGTACAGTTACGGTGTGTGTATAGGTAAAGTAGGACCAAGTCGTCATTTACAAGGAGATGGATCATGTGCAGGTGGAAGTCCATTTCAGGCCCCTAAGATGAAGGGAAGTGTCGCAGAGTGGATTCCTTAATGACAGGCTTAGGACATCGTTTGTATTGTAATTGTTGCGAGGGGGTGGCTGCCAAGAAAATGGATAGCGTTTCCTCCATAAAATGGCATGTCCTTTGCAAGTATTCGAGGCTAACATCCTGCGTTAACGATCCTTTGTTATGGTTTAACCTTACCAAATTTTGATGCAATATGCAGCGAAGGCGCCGATTTCAACGAGCTCATTACGGTCATGGGATATACTAAGAGCATTACTGAGCTATAGAGCTGCGACCAAAGTGACAGCAATACAATGCTGTCAAACATATTTCGAAAAAGTCATCCAATAACAAGCAGCGGAATAATTACGTATTTATAACCAGCAGATAGCTAGTAAATGTAGTTACAGCATTTGCATATAGCTCAATGTCATAAATGCTGCTGCATAACAAATGATCAATATTTTGAATCCAATTCATCGCTCTTGGCAGTCAAAGTTTCAATTAGGTAAATGCACGCAATTATTTCGCTCGTTCAAAAAAAAACGCGCAATGATTCATTGAAATAAAACTCTTCAAAGAGATTCCATCCCGAATATTAGAGTGCGGTCTGCATCACGTGTTCATCTCGACAAAAAAAAAATTCGATCGAATCGTTTACATAATATTGGCAACTGCAGGCCGAACATTTCGCCGTCCCTGTATTTAGTGTCGGTCAACTTCGAATTAAGGGCTATCATTTGCATAAAGTTCATTGACGGGTAACATGAATGTGTTGGAGAAGCAGCCACACCCTCTCACCTTGGCTGGTCAAGGTCAAGTGCATCTGCACATATCCGCTTCTCTTTTTTTTTCTGCATTACGGTCCATGTTTCCCATCGCCTGTTTCGCAATCAAGAGAGCACCACACCCAAGCGATTATGAAACTTTCTACTTCTGACACCAATGAAATAATCTGTGTTGCGAGCAAGGAATCAGGTTGGGCCGGTCACTTTGCATGAGTCAGGCGGAGTCAACAATGACTTTTGTTGTGATCAATGACTAGGCTATAATCTGAATGGAAATGAATGGTTTTGAAAGGCAGGAAGTCCATTTTGCTGACACTGTGGACCAACAGTTCGATCAAAGTGAAGTAATATTATCAATTCGAATAAAAAGAAAGCAACTAATAGCAGCAAACACGTACAATACGAAATGGGTACGCCCACTTTAAAGTGATATTTAAAATACCTAGCACGCAAAACATACTGTAACACATCACTGTGTAATGAATTAATGAACCAATTCTAGGACACTGGCATTGAAGTTACTCTCCAAATTGCCAGCAGACTCACACATCACTAAATATGGTCCGTAAGTTCGAAGGCTACCAATAAATTGAGGACACTGCAAACGGCTCTCAAACCAAACAAGAAATAATGGCACTGAGATGGCGGGGCATCTATAAATTCTAATATTCACGCAAAAGCAATGGGTTGGACTCACAAAATTACATAGCAAAAACGTAACTTTTGAATCCATGAATTTTTACGAGCATCTGCACATTTCCATTTGAAAATGAACTTTGCATACCAAATTTTGTAAGTACATTTTTAAAGGTCCCTGTACCCTCCAGATCCTTTCACCCTTTCACTTTCGACAGAGGATCTTTGGATCCGCTGAAGTGACCGATTGGTCGCCGCCAGACCACCGCACTGATTCCCGTTTTATCGCTTCACTCTTTGGTATGTGGAACAACCACTAAAACGCCTATCACGCAAACTAGTTTCAAAGAATGAGACACCCCCCCCCCCCAATGGCGGCGGACTCGCCAAAATTAGCACTGCAATTTGTGCAATTCAATCCCGGTTTGCCTTTATTTTTTTGTTGCCTCCCGCAGCCTTAACGTGCTTGGCGACAAGAATTTAGTCCCCAAACTTTTTTTTTCGAGTGTTTCCTTCCTCTTTTTTTTTAAAGTCCATTTACGTGTTGTAAAATGCCCGAGTTTTCATGCTATGCTGGCGAAATTGTTCCAGATTCGGCTTTGTGCAAAGTAGTGTCATCAGTGCACATAAAAGCCAGGTGTTCAGTTTCAACGCTGCCGAATCTATTTCACTCATTGTCGATTTCCGCGATGATATATACCCATGTTAATGGTCCCCTTTGTAACTAGTAATTTATTACCGAATTACCGCACATTTCGTGCGCAATATGGAAACCGATTTGGAACGAGTTCAATAACGCGTTCAGAAATGTAAACCCTCCCATTTAGGAAAAGTGCGCGCACCAGACAAACATTTGTATTTGCACATACTTTTGATATCGTGCAATTTTCTTTACTCTAAGAGTCCAAAGGTTTCTTTGCAATTGAATAAGCAAACTTCAAACACCAATAGTTTCATATAAAACCAGCCCTAACTTTATCAAGGTTCTTGTACAGGGTACGTCAAAGAAAAAAAACAACCTGCCGACCATGAATATTCATGATGGACATCCAGGCACGTGACCTTGCTATACAAACAGCCTCCTTATATTTAAACACGGTCAAGGACCTTATTAAAGGCCACTGATGCGCGCTTCTTATATACCCTCTCCTTGAATGTACACAAATAAGGACTAATAACGTGGCCGCATCTTCGTTTTAAATACAAACTCGACCAAAAACTAGTTTTAACGGGTTTTTACGTAATAAACAATCTCATTAATATTCCATCCAGATTTTTTGAAGGTACTTTGCCAGAGTGACTTCCTGCAATGGGCAAGTACAGCATTCCCACCGGTCCTGTGTGTGGCACCTGATTTGGGGCCCAGCACAGCCTCGTAACTCCCCAAACTCACTTGTACTCAGCTGTCGAAATGAAACATTTTTTTTGCCTGCAGGTCCCCAGTACTAGTGCGGTTATCTCACCCGCGTCCGAGGTACACGCATGGCTGGAGACCTGCACGCAAGAGGCTGTTTAGCAACACGAGTTGGCATCAACACGGTTACACACGCTGCAACTGCTGCATCCGTACTTAGTACCTGCTGTGCACCAATAAATGGCTGTTCATCTGCTAGGACATCTGGGGGACATAGTAAAAAAAAATTAAAGAAAATAATAATAATAACGACTTAAGCACAAAAATGATGTGGGTATCCGGACTTTTCGCCCCCGCCGTTTCGCCCCCGGACTTTTGGCCCCGGGAATATTGGCCCGGCATATAAATATGTCTTTGTCATCTTAGTGACGGATATGGAAAGGGACGGTGCAAAGTGAACTGAAATTCCGAAGTCTCCACATACTTGATCGATTGCCAATCCACAAAGTGCCATCAGGCCTTTGTTCAATCAGGCTGCAGGACAAGGATTGAAACTTGGCGAAGTGGTGGTGACGATGCGCACAAGTGAGGTGTGTCCGGAATTGCCCATTTCCCCTTTTTGCACTACCCACATTCTTTTGCACAGAGCCGTGCCTTGACCCTCCTTACAAGTGCCATTGTAATATTGGCCTGTCATTTGAAGAAAAACGGTACACAGGATGAGTCACAGTTTTTTACCCCCACCTAATTGCATAGTACACACTCGAGAAACTGGGCAATTTTTCAGCTAATGCGCACCCTCTTTAGTGAAACGTACAAATCGGCGTGGTCTGAATTCGACCCAACACACGCGCTGGCTTGAAAAGCACGAGGGGGGGAACATTGCGTGTGGATTACGTGAGTAATTCCTACGTAATATACATTCTGCCATGTAGTTACGCCAGCCGTTTGGTGTGGCTAAGCTGACAAGATCTACCTCAACGTCCTTCATATTCAACTTGCATATTAGAGTATTTAATACCCTACTTTTCGAGGCATTCGTGTGGCACTGTCGACTGATAACTATCGAATAAAGTTGGCAATATTTATCGACAACGTTATGTTCTGTCAGAGTTTAACGGGATGAATACACAGCACTAACGACGTGTAGAACTGCTGAGTCTACTTTCAACCTAGATCCCCCCCATAAGTAACCCCTTGGCGTATCGCCTCGCAGCATTTAACGACATAAATCCTCCTTTATGAAATGGCTGCAGAATATCGGCACTTGTCGCAGTGGAGATGTAACCCTGGTTCCACGAGTGGTATAACCCTGTTCCGGGCAAAATGAAATATAGGAGGCACCATAGAGCTGCTGGGAGAAGGCTTCTTTTTTTATGGCCTGTATTATATGGAGGTGCGGAGGAAGAAAAAGCGAAAAAGGCGTTGGGCGCACCTTCCGGACCGGAGGCCGACAGGAAATGAAGCGCCAGTGCTGCAGCCTCCAACCCCCCCCCCCCCCAACCGACCTACCCCTACCTCAAGTCTTCGTCTCCAAATGAGACCCACTTGGCATGAACCTATTTTTCTCTCTCCCGTTCTTTCCTTGACCAAAAAACTCTGGGATTCCCAACCATCTCCACAACCGACGGCCACCTCCCACACATTTCGACAATCCTTAGATTCCACGATCCTTTCCCAGTGATTTGATGAGGCTTGTTCCTCGCTCCTTCCACACCCACGAATACTGGAATCCCTCCAGAAAATGAGGTGCTGCAGTGGTGAATGACCAGCATTCAGATGGGCAGTGGACGTGTATTTCATAAGGATTTAGAGGCTGATGGAAGACCTAGAATGATGGGAATTGGGGCTCCACACCATTGGCCACATCATATCATAATTTTCACACCTCATGACCCATGCTAGTCACACATTCACATAACCAGCATCTACACAAACTTCCAGCAACTTCCACTGAAAATGTACCCTGGAGCCCACCATTCTTGCAGATAAGACTATATCCGTAGCAACCCGGAAAGTCCGCCGCCGCCGACTGGTTGCAGGCATGAGCAGCAGCCAGAATCCGCCTTCTGCTAGTACAGAGACCCCACGATGCGATTCGGACAGATAGCCTCGCAATTAGTATCCGACGCTGCTTCCGGATACCATCCCAGACACGCCAACGCGGAAGAAGATGGCCGCGTCTCGTTACTTCCCACCCACGCCGTTGCAAGAGGGCGCATAAATCGCGTGCACCCCTAGACGTATCAGGACCAGATCTAGTAACCTAACTTGATGCTGAAAGACTCGTAGGAGGCAGATTAGGCAGAAGACGAAGGAAGAGTCATTTTATGGCTCCTTTGGGGAAGGAGGCAGGGGGTATGCAGATGAGGACGCTGGCCTTGCTTCTTTTTCCCTCCGTCGCCATGCAAATCATTTCCCCCCCTTCTTGCTAGCTGTAAGGATAACGCCCCACCTTTAAAGTCCCTGCAGCCCGCTTAATTACCCTGCTATTTGTACCAGTACGCCTTTTTTTCACCATGGAGGAGAGGGGGGGAAAAAAAAGCATTGCAGTGGGCCGTTTTATTGCCACCGCCAACAGGGCAAAAGCTGCCAACTGCCACAGATTAAACCGACACCGCTGTAGTAGGCGAACACCGTGTGTAACATGCCCCCATTTTTTTTTTCGAAAAAATATTTGAAAAATTCTAGCACACGGTAGAACGATCAAAGATATGAGTTTTACGACTTCGCGTAAGTAATTGAACGGATGAAAGCGACTACTGTAGCAACCATTACTTCCTTCAATATGGAAACTTGGGGGGCAAATTATGTAAGTACCCCGCAGAGACCGGGTTAGTAGAGTTTAAAGAACTGTACACTGTAGGGCTTCCCGACAGGTTGGTCATGCTGGGTATTCGATAATATACTGTAGCTCCTTTATACAGTGCTGCTAGTCAATACAATGTAATCACTTAATTGCTTCGCAGATTATCCCATGCACGGGTAAATCGTAAATATTTATTACATAGTGCTCCTCCGCCTCATATTTTTTTTAAAATATTGCTGGCAACTATGTCCTTACAGTAAAGACTATTGACATGCCTAATTTCATTGCAATATGTAGTTTAACCTCAATAATAATTCTGCCGCACAGAACGGAACCTATGTACTAACAAACCTAATTCTGATTAATTTACATTATAATGTATGCAGTATAACCAGTAAGGTTACAAAGGCTCCAAGTGAGCTATAAGCACTAATTTTAGCTCGGTTTACTCATAAGTCGATAGGCCTACTGGCCTAGATATTAAATGCAGTTCATTAGCAACTGCTTTAACCCCCCGCAACTTCACTCCCCACACGCTTAACTTCGATGTAAACATCTTCAGCCTGAATTACAGGCCTACCGAGACCTCTAAATTATGCATCATGAGAGACCCCCAGCTTATGAATAGGCTGCTCTGGGACTCCAGTTACTGCAAGACAGCTTCAAAATATGCATGCGACACAACTACAAAATGTAACCACCCCCGTGGTAATGACATTCCATCTTAATTGGCTTCCTACCTTCCTCACCATTTGTTTTAATACCCAAAAATTTCTGCTCAGTGGCGTATCCCTGCAAACACCTTGTCCTTCTTGTACCACACGACAGGTTTCAATCTTTGTGCAAATAGTAGAAAGGCAAAGGGCGTCGGTGAGAGAAAGTGGCGCACGGTCAATCTGAGCATTTGGCACGGGTATTGATTCTCAGAGAAGATGGTCTGGAAAGTCGTATATACACACAGAATACACACAGGACTTCCACACACAAAAAAAAACTCCATGAATATGATAAGGTGCCGAAAAAAGGAAAATTGAGCTCCGGAATGCACGGGAAATAGAAAAGAAAAGTGTGCCAAAATGTTATTCTCCAGCCCATCTTGAACGCTGCATCTCAGAAACAGAATCGCTTTGGTGAATAGGATTTTTATTGCCCTTGGGGGGATTGGTCTAAAAAAAACGGTTCAAAAAAAAAACTAGAATACTGAAGTTTTCCACATGGCATGTCCATTAAAGCCCCAGCTAGGAATTAAGGAACTCCCAGGCTTAAGATGACCTTCATCTGGGGCTTAGAACCTGCCTCAGCCTCGAATCCTCTCTCTCAGCAAACTGGCATTTTCCCGCATCGAAAACGATCGTGTTGGGGCCATGGAACCGAACCCAGCTCACACCATTACAACCCAAGACATTTCCAACAATTATTGCAGTTCCTTTAATTGCCCGGCCGCCACACTCAAGAGGACGGTCATAAATCCTTGGCCACTCGGACCTAAATTCTCCGCATAACACCAGGTCTGTGATCCCTTTAGCTATTTATGAACTTTGGCTACAAAATTCACGAACAACATGGTACGGTTTTTGCTGTGACTGTCGCGTGATATTCATCAATTATTTCGCATGGAGCACAACAGTATTCGCACCTGGGCAAAAAAAAAGTGCATTTATGATGTTATAGTGAGACAAAAATTCGCGTGTGAATATTGCTGGGCGCGTATTTGATGCAGAAAATTTCCTTTCATAAGTGGTTTCATCGGCCTTTTTTTTTAAAAAAAAAAAAAAAAACCAACAAACGGTGCTTTGACTCGTGAAAACAATAATAGCCCCCCCAAAAAATTCCGCCATATGTTCAAAAAAAATCGGCAATGCAGTTGCTAAAACTTGCAAAAGCTGAGCCGGCTCTAAACTTGATAAACTTGATTTTGCACAACTTCCATTTGCAAGCTGAGTCACTGGCTTCCAGCAGTACCCACTTGTTGCTATAGCCTGGTGTATACTTGAGCATAAGTTATGTGAGATATTGCTCTTGGAAACATCAGCATCACATATAGTGGACGTAGTTGAGTTATAAAATGGCACGCACAACTTACTTGACATGCTCGCAAGTTATATCAAGTCATTTTCAAGAAACTATGATAAATATTAAAGTTCGCTTTCATCAAAATCCTTTTAGCCAAAACTTTAGTGCAGGCCAAGATGAGCCAGTTAGTTTTGCTAATTACATCGCATATTCGGTCTGACGTTTCTGGAGTTAATCCAACGTAAACACTACACCGACACACCCACGGCGATCAAGTATCGGCTCCTGCATAATGCAGTCGCCTGGCGGAAATTTCTAAAACACAAAAAAACAACCTAATCTAATAATGCAACTTGGTCGCAAATAAGCAAAAAAGCGCACCTTAAGAAACATTAAGCCTAAAGTGGAAATAACATGTTGGCGACATCAAACATAACTATCTAATCCTCAAATGTCATACCATGTATCTTTTTCTTTTTAAAAAAATTGGCTGCCAAACTAGTTTCGCTTCCTCATTCTTCGCCAAAATAATGAGAGTTCGGTGGACGACTCGTGCTTCTTTTCTACCGCAACGTTTACAACCGATTCGTCGCTAGATAACAAGGATTTTGTCCTTCCCCCCTTGTAATTCGTGTCCCCATCTTGAAGGCCACTGCGGTTTGTGCAGGCTCTTATGAATGGGAACTTTTCTCACACATTCATTTACGCTTTGCCGAGGACACCGCACGGTTCGAGAGAGAAAAAAATGAATCGAAATAAAAGAGTGCTTTTTTAAAAAAAAGTGTTTTCGTAAGTACCGGTAGGTGACTTTTTCCCACGCGTTACCGTTATGGTTCCCATACAGGCCCCGTATGGAAGCAACACTTTCGCATTCTGGATGCACCGTGACCCAACGGGTAGCCATGCAACAAAAAAAAACATTCTGTCTCTTCTGCAGCCAGCCAAGGCTATAATTTCTGCTGAAAAATTCATAATTAGTATTTAGTTGTCAAACTAAATGACAGCACCTGCTGTTGCATGCCATCGCCGTACGTAAAGGCTCCCTATGTAATTTCCATTATTTGAAAGGGATAAACACATGTACAGAGCTTGTCAGTGGTATGACTACACACTTGAAGCAAGTTATGCAGGCAGGTTTTTGCATAACGCAAGCAATTTCAAGGAGGAAAGTATTTGCCCACATGACTGTTAATTTTAGTTTAAAAATATTGAAGTAGAGGGTAATAATTAACTAACATACCAGACAAAAGTGATGTCTTTCGGCACATCCAAATGTACAGCAATTTGCATGTGAATTGTAATTAAATTTTGGTTCAATTTCAGCAGGTAATATTTCATATGCTTCTCCCCCCACACACACAAAAGCAGTCCAGGTAGTGAATTGCATCAAATTAGCCGAGGCAAATGAGGTGCCACTTTACGAATATTTATCCTTTCTTTACACGCACCCTGCACATTCCATTCGATTCTCCCCCTTCGAAATGTACCGAGCATCAAATTACGATAGAATACATCCTCAGTGTGTAATGTGATCCGGAGCCTTGAAGCGTTCGAGAGAGTGGTCGTAGCACAGGAAGAGGACATTTCCTTTTCCGTCTTTACCCTTGAAGCCCCCATAATCCATGTCACAAAGTCGAGGACCTTGGCTCCTTTTTTTTTGGTACCCTACTCCACCTTATACACAACCGGGGTCTCATTGAATCTCAATCCTTCTCTGGAGATCACCACCCGAATAAAACAACAGGAACTGACAAAAAAAAAATGAAGGGAAGACGCATGCAACAGGGTGAGTCAAAACGTACCTATTTATTTACCATTACTATTTGGAATGTCAGCTCAACAATGCGTTTCTTTCAATGTCTTACTCTGTACATCCATATCACCAATGCTTTTCAGTACAAAGGGAAAGTCAGTTAGCAGTCTTGTTTCATGCTCCACTTTCTCTCTCGCCTGCACGCACAATCACCGGAAAACATAGCTTTTCCACCATCCACAATCCACAATCCATTGCAATCTGACAAACTGGACTCAGGAAGTCCCTGCGAATTTTTTTTTTCTTGCAAGATACTATTGAGAAAGGAGTGTGCTTGTACCTCCCATGTGCTTATTAATACCTCTAGGTTTCATTAGTTTGGATGTGTGACTTAATCACCATTCGTGTGACCCTCGAGAGGGGGGAAATACCATACGAGCTGTTGCGAATTCCTTTCTCGCTCGTTCTGTTATTGCGTCTGGTATTCTGACGTTTCGGAGAAGTGTTACGCTCGTCAGTAACCATTTACTATTGTATGGTATGCTACACATCGGGGGCTAACAGTCACCTGCTGGTTATGTCAATACAACTGACGTATCTCATTGATGCAGTCAGTCATGCCAACTTTTGTTTCCTTCATATTCATTAAAAAAAAAACGACGCAGCCAATTTGGGCTAATCCTTATTATTAAGCGAAGAGTAAGCTCCCCGGCTTTGAAATGTACTCAGATAGTCTTATATTGATTTAACCAAATGCATATTATCCCCACTAATACCCCTTAGTAGTGCTTAAAATAATCCACTCGTTCTGAACAATGTTCTGCTATAACAGGCCTATACTGCATATAACCGTATAACAGGCTTCCCAATTCTCTTTTTCACTGAACTCGGCCGAATTAAAATCTTCTGGCAGCTTACAGGAAAACTGATAACAGATATCTCCAACCACCTTATACTTTAAAAAGGCATTTAATAAGTGGAGCCCATCTTCATATTCACTCCCACTGGATTATGGGCCACTATGTGATTGCTTCTATAGTCACTTCTGCCTACTAATAAAAACGTCCTCATCAAAATTTTGGACACCTATTTAATGGGCTGAATTACCTCACTTTCGTGCTCGTATTGATAAGAGCCCGAAATGATCTCCGTTACGAGGACCACCTAGACATGTGCGAATATTCGCAAGCAATTTTAATTAAGCTCCGCTCGAGTGACCTCCACACGCCATATTTGCACAGCCCAAAATGTTGTGTACTCTACTGTTATATACTAATCCCTATCGATTGCCCCATTTTGTTGTAATGCAAATTTCGATACAAAATTATATTTGCTAAAATGGTTGTTTTTTTTGTGGACCATGCGTCACATGTAAATACTGATCTCCCAAAAAGCGAACATACAGCAATAACTGTGCAGCAAATATAATTACAGCTTATGTTTGCAAAGTGCACTGTTTCCCTCCAAAAGTTCCTGATAACCGTTATAGCAATGAGACCCAATTAACGGTTGATTTATAGCACGCCATAAACTGATTCTCTCTACGCCTATCATTGTAGTTTCACACTACTGTACTGTACCAACCGTCTCCGTCTTTTTGAGCGACGTGCAATACGTACACGTGGTTCAGCTATTTCCATATGTGCAACATTCACATATCAATGCATGCCAAATATCAGACATCACTCACCTGTACTTTGATAGTATATCCACCTGTTACTAAATCCTTGCCTTCCCAATTAGAAACACACAAAAACACTATCACAGGAAACACAAACACATACGCACTTGGTCCTTTCAAAGAGGGGTTGAGTATGTGAAGAGTGGGGGGGAAAAGTCAGCCCAAAGAAAAAACCACTGAGGAATGTGTGGGTCCTGTACGTGTAGCCCGAGGCAGGTGAAGCAAGATGCGGCTTCTCCTGCTGCCTCTCACCTCGCTCTGGACCTGCCGCCACTAGCACACGGAAGGTCTAAAACACCCGGTCTATTGCCAGCCTCGGAAATAACCCCTATAGTATAAAAGGGGGGAGCAATCCGAACGTCCCGCCTATCGGCGCACTCGATAGGCTTCCTGATGCGCAACCTGCTCAACCCCCCAACTAGCAGGGCTTGTATTTTCCAAGGGATCAAAAAACTGCGCCTACTTCTGCTCAAAGACACCGACCGTCTAAACCAGGCCGTCTCTTATTTCCAGGACCGCTGTGTGGCGCATGCTTAGCCCCCGACTATGCTGGCATCTACGTGGTGAACCTTCAACTTCTGCTGAGAGCGTGGCCCGACATTACCCGAAAAGTCGCAAAAAAAATTTTTCGAAAATTATTTTTTCCGATGAGAACAAAATATACAGTATAGATATGATTTCTGCACATATGCAACCCCATACTATGATAGAGGCATACTCCATGTGTGCGTAATAAAAATGATGAAATTAGCCCCGATGTGCAGCCAATTTTGTACGTGAATGTAATTTTTTTTTTTGTAATGGTTGCTAATTTGATAAACGTTTCCTGTTTCTATGTCCGATTGAGCGCCACTTTGTGTACAATGATCTGGCAATTTGTTTTGAAAATGCGGGGGAAATAATAATAGTCAAAAATATTGGATGCCAAATGAGGGGAGAGAGATGGTATCGCAAATATCCGGGTGAATATGGAACGAGGTGCATCTGGAAATTATTTTTGCATAATGTAACCCCGATGTAATGTGGAGAGAGAGAAAAAAAATCGTATTTTTATGATTTGACATGATTTTCTTCATTGCCACAAATATTTGGCCCACATAATCCACATGTCCTAAATATGTTTTGTTTTGTCTATATGTTTTGTCACTAAATATCCAGTAAAAACAAGAAACGCTATTCGGTATATGTAGTAGGCCTATACAGCATGTAATCGCACGCGCTTCTGAAGTAAGCAAGACGGTTCTGAACTTACTGGATTAATGAAAGAGATGGTTAATTGTGGAGGTATCCTTACAGTGTAGATCCAGCTGTTACTCTCTCATGTTTTGGAATGCATGAGGTCGAAGTTCACAAATTATGCAGCCAGGCAACTCACTGGGAAGGAAGAGAATACAAGCTCCTGCCAGAGCTGCACACATATTTCCGAGCTAAAATTCAGTTTACATTACAGTATAATACCAACAGGACGATTTATGCTTCTCCAGTATTTTATTTCTATCGCATGAACAATGACAATTAAAACCGCAACTCATGTGCAATCAACAGAAAAATGCCGCACGTGTAATTTTTATTTGCAAAGAGACTATACACGATCCGCGAAAATAAATACTGTACATGAGCCCAATATTTGACTTTGAACTCAAAAAGGATTAACCGCTCTCTGCAGGCAAACAGCGCTTGGTTTATGTTTTACTGTCCTTGTTACTAGTTTTTCGGTCAAACATTTCTTCCACTGTCCAAAAATCTCTCTGCTTCACACGTGTCATGGTCTTAGAAGC
This sequence comes from Catajapyx aquilonaris, assembly GCA_000934665.2. Classification (NCBI taxonomy): domain Eukaryota; kingdom Metazoa; phylum Arthropoda; class Diplura; order Dicellurata; family Japygidae; genus Catajapyx; species Catajapyx aquilonaris. The sequence goes on along the minus strand of JYFJ02003077.1, from coordinate 3,214 downwards.
CTCAGCTCCCTCAATGAACATGAAGTGTTCAAAAAGTATTTGACTTCATAAAGTAATAAATTATTCAATATTTGAAAAGAAATACTGGACGCAATCAAAAATGTCTAAACTGAACCAAAATTAACCTGTATGCAGATGTTATATTTTACATTTTTCGTAACTGTGGTGGTAGTTACATTGCTATGCTGTCAATGCACATGCAGAGACGAGATACAGAAAATGCATATCAAAACTGTATTTACAGTGGATAATGTTGTAATTTTCTAGTTATTTTTTGATGAGGTGCGAATGAACTATTTTCCGCAGCAAAATGCTGACGGGGGTAATTTTGTTTTCTTAACTCGTGAAAATATAAACTGTACTCACTAACTGGCAGGTAGACTGGTCATCACGAGGAGGAAATCACTCGTCAAGTCCGTTCGGTAGGCGCCAAGTCCGACCCTTTGCAAGTCCGTTGAATGCTCAAGGCTCAACTACCGAGTGATTTACCCCTTGGGTCATCAACATCAGACGAGACAAGGTCCTGGACGTCCACTGCATGATTCTTCTGGTTCTGCCCATAATTATTCTCGAAAGTACTTCCCTTTGGCCCTCCCGCTTCTTGTTCAAACTTGAAAAAAAAGGGGCAGGAAGCAGACACCATCGACGTCACTATAACACGTCATCATCCGGCCGCCATATTTGAACAGCATCTAGTCAACCCACTAATTTAACTTTTAAAATTTCTGCCCCAATTTTAAACCTCGTTTTAGCGCATTAATTAAGCTGCTAATTAAATGTCAGACGATAGTATCGGGTAGATGGTTGCAGATAGTTTTTTTTCTGCCATTTTCTCTGGTAGGCTGTCTTATGAGGAGGTTTTCACCGTCTGGTTTTATGGCCTGCTGACCTGTCTCTTTGGCTTTCAGAGGGTGCTTCTGCGTGGTGGGGAAAGGATGGCGGTGTGCAGCAATAACGTCAAGATGCAGGAGGAGATCAACAGCATTCCTCTTGCGGATGACGACCCACAAGGTTTTACCCATGACATGTAGACTAGCCTACTCATTAGTCAGGTTCATTGGTGGCTGTCTGTAGGTCATAATGAGGTCACCTCTGAATCGTTGTAGTCCTGCAGGGACCACGAGTTCATATCTTATAGGTGTAAGACAAGACGCACATCAAACGGGTGTGGATGACTAGTCGCTTGTATCTTGCAGCTATCATCCAGGATGACACCGAGGCTACGGACATGTCCCAGGCATCAGAGAACATGATGCGCGGACAGAGCTTGGATTCCATCCCATCAACGTTTACCAATGGTAGCAGCAGCCCAGGGCCAAATAGTAAGCAAAGGGCTTGTGTTTCTCCCGTGACCCCAAGAGCTATGCTGGCGCCAGCTTCGTCTACTGGCAGGGCCACCCAAGTCAGAAAGGGAAAGGAGACAGATTAACCAGTCTTTCCTCTCATTAGAATTCATGGTGCAAAATTTTAAAATGCGAAGCTGTGCCAAAATCTTATGCCTGTTTAGGTCCAGTTTATACTCTTTGGTCACAATATTTACGTAGCTACTAATACCATTTGTACATAAAAGTCACCTGATATGTGTAGTCTTTGTAACCCAAAAATTAAGAGTTTCATGTTGTCACATTCCTTTTAGAATCAGAAATTGCACAGTAAGACGATTGTGGCCTTGTTTAAGGTCAAGTTATAGGCCAACAGATTAGTCATTTGAGGATGTCATACTTAAAAAATGGGCCGTATTTTCATAATTATTTTCTTGAACCAGGTTTGGATCCAGACATCAGTCCAGATGAGAAGGAAGAAAAAGCACGTCTGATTGCCCAAGTGCTAGAGCTGCAGAATACTCTGGATGGTAATGCTGACTCGCATTAATCTAGTTATAGCAGGAATTAACATGGTTTGCACATTCTCAGACCTGTCGCAGCGAGTGGACAGCGTGAAGGAAGAGAACCTGAAGCTCCGTTCGGAGAACCAGGTTTTGGGGCAGTACATCGAGAACCTAATGTCTGCCTCCAGTGTTTTCCAGTCAACTTCACCCAAAACCAGGAAGAAGTATGTTCTTGGGCAGTACAAACTATTATTACCTCAGTTGTTGTCTACCAGTTTTTAAATAATAGACTTACTCTGCCAGTCGACAGTGCAGAGCTGTGTCAATGACATTGATGGATTAGTTTCCTTGGAGCACAATTATAATCCCACTACCTGTGACGGCAGATATTAATGCTGATTCGTCTGTGTTGAGCTTGAACCTGGTTCCAATGACGACTAGGCCATCAACTTGACGTTTTTGCCAAATATCAGGACAGTCGACTTTGACATAATACCATTCCATATAAACATGTGCTGTACTTAACCTTTTCCACATACTGAGAGTTACAAATTAAACTAATTCTTACCCATTGCTTTCTTTGTTTGTAGGGGTTCCACCAAAGTGAAGAAGTAAATAGAACATCTCATGCCAAGAGAGCACCTTGCTAATCATTCCACTCAGCAGCTGAAATTTATTGGAAGCTTCGAGCATTTTGCAAAAAAAAAAAACACTCTGCCAATTTACAAGCTTCCAAAACATATGCACACATATGTGGTCCTAGTCATGTGTGTAACTGACATTTAAATGCTGTAATTTACTCATTGTTTTGTGGCTTTCTTTACTCATACACCATTTTTGTCCACTTATGCGAATACCACTGTGTATATTTTGTTCATAGTTCAATAAAGACAAAGCCATGTGTTCAATATCCCTTCTTTCCACGAAACCTCTGCCTTGCATCCAGCTGTGGAGAGATAAGTTAGCAATGTAGTAAGGCGTCATTTATTGTTGCAGTACACCAACTTACCAGAGACCGTTTGCATTCAAAGAACGCTACTCGTAAGCTGTGGCATTCATCTGGAACGGTACCGTCACGTGTCAGGAGACATTCACGAAGTGGCTTCTTGTGCTGGAAAATAATTAAACGTACAATTAGCTCACATTCAGAAAAGGGTGGCGGCTCGCGTGACAGTATAGCTATAACTTCAAACAAACTCATTCATGGGAAATTGTCACGGCAGCATGATGTGATGTAATCAGCATAATATCTATTATCTATTATCTATTATATCTATAAATAAGGAATATCTTCTATATCTATAAATAAGGAAGTTTGTCAGATGTTTGTCCCTTATAGAAATCCTGGGGAAGGCCCCTACACCGCCTTAAATTAGCATATCGGGG
>KZ538808.1:31269-41550 GCA_000934665.2 Catajapyx aquilonaris | reverse complement strand
CCCCCCCAGAAGCCCAGATATTACCCCCAATTGACTTTTTTGTGGAGGTAATGGTGAAAAGATTCGCCATCTCCATCACCTACTGGAAAAATTTCAACGGTAACGCCAGACATGCCTGAGCTGGTTAGGCAAGACACCGATTACCGTATTTACATTTTTCGAGCGACACATCGAAACAAACTACGGTAAGACCAAAACGTTAGACATTTCTGACTATTTCACCAGCAACTTAAATATCTACAAGGTTTCGAGTTATAATAGAGATTTCAAATTGGGGCATTCTTTTCCTGTACTTAGTTGTGATTATCATCACTGACACTATTTATAAAATTAAACAAACTCATAAATCACATTACCTTATAAAACAACCAGTGTAGCCTACTTCGGTGAAGTCCATTATTCAGCTTGAGTAAAAAAATCAACACGACCTCCTTACAACAATGTAGGGGAGACTGGGGCACAGTGGACCTTTCCATTTTAAAAATCGAAGAAGCCGCCAAAATTTTTTCATCTGGTACCTCGTGAAACAAGTCACTGCCATGCTCCTGCCAACATGGCTGGCAACGGCCAGCGATCGATCGATCGATAGATATCCAGTGAAATCGATTTGAAGATAAGTGAAGTAAATTACTAACCCACAGTTTAAATGCCACTTCAGGCGTAGATGTTGGGCATGAGCCTGATATAAAAATCTTGTGGAATAGTGCCGCCCTTTGTCCATGAATATCGGAAGTTTGGTAAACCTAACTTGCAATCGAAGTTACAATCATAGCATTATGTCAGTTGCTGCTGTCCGGGGCACAGTGGTCCAGTCGTTTGCGGGGCACAGTGGTCCATGTACCACTGTGCCCCGAAATGCACACGGTGTCCCGAAATGAACAGCTGTAAAAAAATGTGAGACAATTATTTTAAAAATGTGAATTAGGTAGAAAAAAGGGCAAAACTGTGATTTTGACACAGTCCTCAAAATGAACAACTGTAAAAAAATGTTAGGCAATGATAATAAACTTCTTGTGTGAATTAGGGGTCCCAATCACTTCCGGACCACTGTGCCCCACCTATCGGGGTACAGTGGACCATTTGCAGGGGGTCGCTTCTAATTCTTTTTAAAGCCAAAAGGATGGCACTGCCTGTGAATATAGTAGTGACTTATATTACAAAGGAGTATCTCCACCATGCCTGAAAAATAATATTGGGTGTGTAGGTATAACAGGTAGGTATATAAAAATTCAAATGTGCAAAAGTGATCCACTGTGCCCCGGTCTCCACTACTGTGGCCTTGTCTGGGCACTATACCACCGTGGGCACTACATTTCCATTCCGAAAAAAATAATATCTCGTGAAATAAATCACGTCAGCGACTCCAGACGTATACTGAGCAGCAAACACAACACCTCTACCATAACTTCCGCCAGCTTCACTTCCGTTCGATATTTTGATCTTGACCCCTACCAGTGACCGCATTGTTTTACTGTACACCCAGTTAAAATACTGCGTATTCAGATATTATAATAAGCCATCGTGTTCCTATCAATATGTTACACACATTTAAAAATAATGCATCATCCTCATAATTATTAGGCATAATTATTTGAATAGAACATGACACATTCCTGACCTTGGCATTAAGCCCGCGGGCCATACATCAGCGCCCACGGGACCTATACTATGCAGAAGCATCAAATTGGGCGATATACACAAGCTTGTGTCAGACTCCCATGCTGAGCCAAGACAGACAAGGTCAGGGAGAACAGAAGGGCCCGAAAGACAAGGGAGGAAACAGCGGACGGAGCACATGCAGTCTCAGTTGACATGCGCAGGCTTGAAAAATGCCCCGGGGCCAAGCAGAGCCAGCAGCCCCTACCTTCCCATATACACACACTAGTTTGGCATCGGATCTGGAGTAGACGCTACCGCTCCGGGCTTCAAAGCACGTATCGTCTGTGATTCATAAACCGAATCGTCTGGATCCCCGGTCTTTGTCAGGACCGGGACTTAAGTGGTCTTATTAGCCGCATGTGCTTTCAGGTATGTCTGGTGCAAGCAATTTTTTTTAGAGCCGGTTCCATTTAGAGATGATATGCCACTCTTGAATAGTATGTAAAGTATGGTTAAAAAGATTGAATTCATAAGTTCATAGTGAAGTATTCATAAGTGTTAGAAAAAGGCAGGACGGGATGGATTTTCCAAGTTTTACAGTGCACTTGGTTTGCATGGCGAAAAGCGCGTGCGGTGTATGATATGTATGCACTCTACGGTACAGTACACAATATTTTTGGGAGTTCAAATGTTACGGTGTTTTTTTTTGACATGTGCTATTTTCTATTCGGCAATTTTCAGGAATAGAGTAGGAGTATACGTAACTAATCCTGATTACATTCAATGAGACCCTCATCCACAGGAGGAAAATAACTGAAAGTAGCGTAGAATGAATTGCAATTTCTACGTCTAATAATANGGGGGGGGGGGGTCATATCTCACTTTCAAAAATACTGTGCACACGCTGTACAGTACATGAACAACAATATGAAAGCTCGGTGAAATTTTATTTTTATATGAAAAAAATCGCAATAGTGTATAATGAAATTGGGGATGCTTTGAAAATGAATACTGTAGGGTTGAATCGTTCGCTCAAAGGTAAAAATTATGAAAAACCTGGCATACGTACACATTCAGGTATTCAGTAAGCAAATTGCGTCCATATGGCGTATAGACTTACGATGTACTCGTTTAATAATCCCGGATTTAACTGTGATGATTTTGCTGTGGGAAAACTAAAACACGCCATATCCATACAGCACCATAAGCTTAAAAAGACATTTAATTCAATTCGGTCGTGAAAAGACCTCATTAATTCCACGTAATGACACACTCCCAGGTGAGCTCCAACCAGCCTATAGCCATATCCGACTCAAAATTCGTATCCAACCTGTTGAGCTTTCCTGCAGAGGAATCATACGAATATAGAAATGGTAGGTGGGGATCCCTAAAAGCATATAAATTAGTTTTTCCCTCCACTATATTTCCTTTTTGATTTCACCGAATAGGATCCACCATTTCCATACCGGAAACACTCCCTTTCGAAAATAGTCATTGTTGCCGTCCTGCCAAACGCGGCACTTCCGGCCAACCTTCGACCTTCTAAAGGAAAATCCTAAGACAGAACCATCGGATTATTTCCTCGTAGCGGAATGCCAATGCAAAACAGTGGTTTCTGATGATTGCTTTTGGTTCCACTCGAGCATATTATAGAGCCGGAATCGGATTACGTAAGATAATACTATACACTCTCTAGTACCTCAGACATGCGTTGCATGGGCTATAAAGTAATTTCCTCTCTCTCGAAAAGTTCAACTGCGTGTAGGGTTATATCCCAGCGTAAATACCCGGCAATGTTCATAAACATGTTTTGCAAGTGCCTCGGAGCAACTTTGCACAGCTGTATATTTCACAACTTTGAAAAGGGGACATGTGTCACGCTCACCTGTAGTCTCTGTAGTTTAGTGGTAGAACACACCCTCACTTAGAGTGTGTAACCTGGGTTCGATTCCCAGCAGAGACGAACATGAGCATAAAAAAACACACCCTTTTTTCTCCAAAACTTGTCAAATGTTTTTGGTAGTTTGTGAATGTGAGCCTCTCGGTAGATGAAATTCTCAGACAAATGTTGGTTGACAAAACTCATTAGAGGTAATGCTGGTGCTTTCCCACATCAATTTTGTCGCTCTTCAGTTATGCACGTTCCATGACCCGGAAACGTCATAGGGCGTGTGAGCAAGTCTATCGATTTTTTGTGTGGAGGTCACTAGCCCAAGTTAGGGATGTCTTTCAAATTGATATCCGAATTACTGTAAGATTTTTCAGAAAAATTCAGTTTCGAAAAGAAAGAAAAAAACCGGGTTGGAATATAGTCCTGGCTTGATTGTTTTCCTTCCTGCAGTAATGTCCAGGAGGCAATTTTTTGATGGGAATATATGACCAGGTGAATGGGACGTGCCTTTCCAAACACCTCTTGAGAATCACTAGTTGGTTTAGTTGTAAACTCATCCGCAGCGTAGTAAAAAACAATACCGCAACAATAATTCTTTCAGCGGCTTTTACTGGAAAGCGACTATTTGGCGCCACAAAAAACAAGTGGCTAACTGCCAAGGTTCCTAACTTACTACAGAGGTTTTCAAAATGGAAGCTTGCCGATATTCCACCATTCTAATGCCTGGTTGCACCAACAAAATTACCGGTCCGATATCTCCTAACGGACCGATAGCACATGTTAAAAGGTCTACCTATCTGTCCATTAGGAGCTATCGGACCGGTAATTTTGTTGGTGCAACCAGGCATAAGTATTAACAACAGGTTTTACATCACATGCGGATGAAAGTACGGATAGGTAATAGGCTGGGTAATATGGTTAGATGGTGTTTGGGATTTGCCTTGTTGTGTTTTTCTCACTAATGTTGTTGTTTATAATGGTTATAATTTGAATTTGAATATGCAATAATGGTCAACCCACAAAAAATGTCAAAATTGAGTTAAGCCTACAGGAACATACACCCAAAAGATAGTACTTCATTCAGTTAAAATCACGCTCATGAAATCTGCATACTTCTGCCACAAATGACCTAAAAGAACACTGAATTAATTTCACAGGTAGGCCTATGACCTTCAAAGCCCTTTTTCTCTAAACTGTTCTCATATAGGTTGACTTATTATTGCATAACACCATGGATGTGTGTCATGTTTTTAGCTAAGCTTTCTTAGTTGCCTTTTTTGTACGGAAATGTGGTTTGTGAATAACAGTGATTGCTGCATTACCAATTGATATAGTGGCAAATAAATTTTTTTGACACTAATCAGAGTGCTTTAATAATATTTCTTTCCAATATTTTCTGTAACACCGGTTTTGCCAAGAATTCGATAAAATACTGACCGGACTATTCCACATGTAGAAACTTCGGCATCCTTCGAATATTGCATTCTTGCCGCACCCCCGCACAATATTACAGCAAATTTGTATGGAATGATTATGAGAAAATGCTGAAAAAAAACTTCTACAACTGATAGCCAGGCGATTATAGGGACTTATAGGTGTGCATATTTGTTCAGTTTTTGTCGCCCGAGGGGGTTTCTACTTTGCTTGCCAAGACACGCCTCGATATATAGGTACTTGTATAAAGCAGCAAGCCACGTTTGATGTGCGCAAACCCCCGGATAGATTCAGCAAGCTCCTACATCTATTACTCCAAGGCCCCATCACACACCCTCCATTTACTCTCACAGCCTGGATCGGCCTGGATTAAAAGGATTTTGGGTTCGCTTGCTGCTCCATGATTAAGACACGGTTTGGGTTCTAGGCGAGAACTTGGGTTTGAAAAATGGATGTGGTCTGTGTTTTCGGATGAATTGAACAATCCGTTTTGAGGTCGATTTTGGTTCGGAGAGACGAACATGCGAGGTGACAAGACAACTTGGGCCAGAAAGTGGTTGAAGTGAAGTTACTCAAATGTCAGGTTGGAGCAGGTGTCACATGAGACAGTGACTTGTAGCGAGAATTTACGTGAGAAATGCGTTTCGGTCAGGTATAGAATCAGTGTATTTCGGAAAAATCATAGAATAATTTTTTTTGCAGAAAACTCACATTTTCACTGCCGTTAGAGAATTAGTTCGAACAGGTACAGTACATACAGTATAGTCCGGATGTATTTATTTAAAAAATAATGATAAAACCACAATCGTATAGTACGCAAGGTTGATTTACGACACAATCAAAATAATGCATTTTACTGTACAGTATATACAGGGCTTATTATGGTCACTAGGCCCCAAATATGACTTATTATGCATAATTATACTGTATATAATTTTGGCAAAACATATGTTGTTGTAGAAGGTTTTAACAGGCAATGTACTGTACAAGATAATCCTGTAAATTTGCGTGCCGGTAATAGGAAAGGTACAGGTACCGCATTTTTTCTTCAAATGCGCTGCTCTTTTGGAAATGCAGGTGCACGTATCAGAAGTGCTCAGGTTTCGCCGTACAAAGCTCTAACTTGTCAGGTACACTTACCAGAAAGTTCTCAAGTGTGCCAGATACACTCAACCTGTCTGTATAGCGCGTTCCTAGGGGCGAATCACAGTTAAAGTACATTAATAATACAAGTATTCTATTAAATATCCTACAATATAAAACGAAGATGCAAGGTTGAGTCTTTGCATTTTCTTTCATCCAGCTGATCACCACCTACGCTCATGACACTCGGACAGATTCGGCTCATATTAATTAGGAGAAAAACCAGCGATTTGGTTCAAGGTCACCAACTAGTGCCGAATCTGTCGCAGTGTTCTGCGAAAGCGATGAACAGGATGAAAGGCCATAATAGGGGGCAGTCCACGGCGCTTTGATTTCAATTATGACGGAAAATTCAATTGACAATTGAATCTGAAATCTGAGTGGAACTGCGCCTCTCCGGTCAGGCGTAGCTCGACGATATACGGTATAGCCACAAATGAAACGCATCAGCGACGCTCTGCGCCGCAATATTTTTGTAACCTGTAAAATGACTATGTATGCGAGCAATGCCTGTGAACCCTTCCATCAGATGGGCCAGATCCCGCTTCCCTGCGGAATATATTGCAAGACTGCGGAATTACTAAAACTATTATTCTGGGAAATTCACAAGTCAATATTATCTCCGCAGCACAGTTACACACACATCAGTGCTGACAATGAATAGGTTCAGCAATGTCCAAATTCGGATCGCTTGATTTAAAGACAAAGGTCATGCATATCGCTTCACGGTGTTGGCGTGATGTACAAAATCGCTGATGCTATCGCTGGTCATGATATTAATGGGGGAGTGGCCCACTGTCCCTTTTGTTAGTAAATGTCATTATTAGTGCGTGCAGCTCGGGATAATATTAAATTATTGATTTTGTAAAACTACTAAAGTATAATATTTCCAACTATTTTGTCAATGTACACAGCCTATTTTATTAGAGAATTATTGTCAAGTGTTTGCAGGTGTTTCCGGAAGACTCAAACTGAATTAGCTTTTTTTTTTTACATGCAACTGTTGTGGTTTTGCTGCAGAGGCCATAGGAGGCCATTCCCAAAGAATATCACACTTTCGCCCTTTTTCCTTAATCCTTTTGGTATATTGACATGAGAATACCTGACAGCATGAATGTTACATCACAGTCGAGGGAATCATTGGACCACCCTGTACATACTGTTCAGGGGTAAACCGTTTCTCCGAAATAAATGTTTTCGTCGCGTTTGTACTACAAATGTTTCAAGGACATGCAATTGCGCCTTTTCCAAAATTTTGTTTCAAAAGTAAGCTGATAAACCAAGGCGAGTTTATAAATACTGTATAATGCACAGTGTGAAGTTGAAAGCCAAAAAGAATGGTTTTACACTTGTAAATGGGACGGTCCCCAAAAGTTTTATTGATTCCGTGTGTATGCTTGCGTAACTGGCAAACCACCTTGTGTTATCACATTGCGTAAGACGACACTCTTGGATCTGATGCACCATGAAAAAAAAACCCATGATCTTTCAGGTTTATTTTGAAATGCGAATTTATAATATATCTCATTTTGTAGACACTGTAACAGCAAATTGCTTGTCGAAAAGTGGAGCAATCTACTTGAATCATGTTGCACACCAAGTTACAAAGAGCAGGCCTGCCAATTGAGCTCTAATAAAAATAATAAGACTCTATTACCGTGTTCTACGAAAAAGTAACTGCGTCTAGATCATTGGCAGATTACTAGTAATAATGCGAGATTACAGTCTGCATACTGCTGTGTCGTCATTTGTCAAAATGCGGTATAAAACGGCCCTCAAATTGAAATTGTCACACACATTCAGGCGCATGATTAATTCAACGAAATGATGTGTCTGCCAAACACGCAAAGTGCAGGTAATGGCTAATTACTGTCTAAATACGCGACACACGGCTGTAAATATTGTGCTCGTAACTTATGGAGAGTATAGATGAGCATGTCTGGGGGCATTTTTCAAACTTAACTAGTATTTTTTTAGGAACTTTCCCAATCCCACGCACAAGTTTTATCATATGTAATAAATCTGTATTCTTTATTTGTAAGTTGAGAATTCCGTTTGGAAATAGTTAGGAGTATTTCTGTAGACACAACGCGGACCTTGAGCCATTTCGAGGAGCAATAAAACTCCCGCAGTCTTAATTTAAACCGGCGTGTATTTTGAAAATCGTCTCCACTATTACGCAAAACTCTGCGCAAACCAAGTGACAAAATGACGTCCTCTTTGTCATCCTCCCCATTTTTACTATACCCTCTAAACAAATCTAAACTCGCGCCAAAATGCTTGTCCTATGGTACCAGAAATTTTAGTAACATTTGATCACGAGGTTATTTTGCAAGCAGCCAGATTGTGCTACGCAGACACCATTTACTGTACTTACATAAAAAGTAGCGAATAATCTAACATTGTGTATAGTACGTTGTAGTGTTACACCAATTATAATGATAAAATATACAGTATTCCTGATGGTTAAGCCTCAGTCGGATCGTCCTTGTTGTTAACATGGAACAATAATACTGCAATTTTAAGACCACAATCGTAGACACACATGTTCATTTCAAGGCAGTGATAATCTGCGCAATATTCATTATTAGTGCATGTTGGATTAGTTTGACAATGGTACAAACTCAATATTGGACATTTGCAAAGATAAATCTTTGATTTGTTTCGGACCGCATACCAGTGTTTACTTTGTTGACTGGAACTGAACACCACTCCGGAAAGGCGAATGGAGGCGGAAGCATCACCAGGACACTATTGACTATTGCGATGTTATTGACTTGGGACGGATATTATTTTGAGTGTGTTCGCCTCTAGGTCTTATTACAAGTTTTTTTTCCGTACAAAGTTGTTTTCTTCAAAATACAGTCCTGGTTGAATCCCTGTCTGAGGAAATACCAAGGGGGCAATTGCTTGAATATTTGTAGTAGTTAAGAAAGAAAAAAAGAGACCTGAGTGGAATGCAATGATTGAAGGGTGGAATCGATAGGAGAGCAAAGGTGGGTGTAAAAAACACACGATCGATGCCTGGTTCCATTTTTCTCTGCAGATCTTCCTTTAGGGCCACGCCTGAGGGCCATCGGCAAATGTCGCATGGAAAGCCCACCAAATCAGATGAGGTGCAGAATGAACACAGCAACAGCATGGTAAGTTCACAACAATCCAATTTTGCATTCTCCTTTTTGTCTTGACAACCTCCGCACATTTCATATAGGCCTGCACCTGTTGATCGCAACAACAGTTTTACGTAAATGCAGTTTGCAATGCAGATTCCGTTAGACTAAATACATACAATGCAAGGCACGGTCGATACCTCATTAACATGCTGATAATTTTTTTTCACTGCCGAATCCAGCGTTTTGTTACTTGAAAAGGTGGCAAAGTCACTGATTGCGCGGTAGAAAATGGTAGGGCACAAACGACAACACCGTCAGACAAATGGCTCCGAATCACGTAAAGTCGACTTTGATAGCCTCACCTCCACGTCTGATATTATAATGGCGGCAGGAGCGGCGAACCAACTAGCAGATGTCAAGGTTACACCAAAGTTATGTGGCCTCCACGTCGCTTGGGACCCGGAAAATGAATGTTTGCCGTAGAGATGAATAAGCGCTTTGCACCAACGGAGTTAATAGAACTGATCGCCTTTTCAGCTCAGGAAGCCACACCAAGTTATATATCCGATCGTTTCACCCACCAGACACGTGATGTTGACGTAGCGAACTGAACGCGTGCGGTCGCTTCGGGCCGCCTCTTACGTAATTCAACTCCAAATTTAAGTCATGCCAGAATAATAGAAGTAGACATGTAGTAAATGCAGTTGGCGTAGACAAGCAAATTCCAAGCGATGTAACGCAGTGGTGCAGATAAATGGGGCAGGTGGCGAGGTGAAGGGGATAACAGCGCGGATATGTATCATGCGGTAGTTGGCATTTTGAGACAGGTCCTTTTGCGTCCGTCCGGGTTACATTCTTGGCTCCACAAAGGATCCTTTCGTTCGTTGCTCTCTATGAAGAAATACACCTGCGGCCTTCTTATCTGGGCTGAATTACAAAAAGCAAGCTGAAGGATACTATTTAAAAATGGCCCAACTAAGAGAACAAATTGTTGCTGTCCCAATCCACTGCAAAACCTGCAGTTAACAAATTGCTGTATTCCTCTTGTTATTCAGGCGGGAAAATCCTGGGCAATTTGCCGGGAGTTAGTCCCCCCCCCCC
>KZ538808.1:0-27117 GCA_000934665.2 Catajapyx aquilonaris | reverse complement strand
CCCCCCCCCCCCAGAAAAAATTTCTGGATTCGCCCCTGCCTACATCTATTCCGTTACATTTATACGGGGTGAGACTACTTGCGAAGCTCCATAATCTGGTCGCGTGATTGTTGTAATTTTTAAAAAACGCAGGTGAATACCACAGGGATCCACTGCAACCTTTTGCCCTCCAAAGGTTACGTATCAGCAAGAGTGGTATCAGCAAGAGTGGTATCAGCTGACAAACGTAATACAGCGACGAGCAGTCACTTACTTCTGTTGATTCGTGATTCACAAAACTGCGATTTACAATAATTCGATTCAAAGTTTTGGCGATGTTTATGGATTAGCGATTGCTATGGTCTGCCAAGTGTGTTTTCCAGGGTTTGAGCACTGTCGACTAGCTTGCATTAGACCTGCAGATATGGCGCTGGACAGTTGTGACTGTGAATTTCATTGAAGGCTCAATGTGCATTATACAGATCGTGGAAAGCCAGTGCTTGACGACTATGTCACGCAGCATTCTACGGCTTGTATTAATTTTTTTAAAAGCTATTAGTCATAATTGATTAAAGTGGTTAATTTAATTTTCTAGTAATAAAATAGTGATGTTTTAATATTAACATTAGCACGTAACAGTGTTACAAAGTGCTTATAAAAATGAGTTTTCCCTTTTACATTTATTGTAGCTAAGTTGCATAATAGATAACTATGACATTATTATACCAGCGGACCTACCAATCGAACCTCTTCCGTTTTTGAAATCAAAAATTGATTCAGCACTCATAATTTCCACATTTGCTTCATAAAAGTATACTATATTATGAGAATGTACTAGCTGCGGCTTCTGTTAATAATAATGATGATGATTGATAATTTTGTTTATAAATTTTCGGTCTACAGTAGATATGTACAAATTTCTTGCCGGATACGGCCGACGAAGAGAGGAACTGGTTTTCAGTACCGAACTTGACATTACATTTTCCCAGAATTATAATTTGCTGCAGCACAGTCACAGTTCTCACTGGCTGTTTGCAAATATTCAGTATGTACCAAAAGCCAGAAAACACGTTATTGGCAAAACGCCGAAAACCGTACAAATGTGCATATGTTGCCACCACTCCATCAACAGTACTCTGCTACTGTTTTTTTTGGAACCCTATTCAGTAACTTTTGAATCTTCCATGTTTGGACACACTCTCTATCGAGCTCTCTACTGACGGAAGCTTTACTTCCCAGAAAGAGGAGCAGGCGTCGAGCAGGTCAATTTTAGATCATTATTTACAGAAAGTATACATAGTAGCCAATAGTGTAGGAAAAGTACAAAAAAAGTATTTTCATGTATCTCTATTATCTGTATTCATCTTCTTATCGCAATAAATAACTACCTTTCCAATTATAATAATTTCCTACAAATGAGTGTTTCAACCATTTCAGGAACACCCTGATTGCTTATATAGGCTTCTGCAAGAGTTTGCGTCGCCAGCTGCTGCATACCTCTTTCCTGTTCTAATACCACAGCACATGTAAAATAGCATCTATACCGTTGTGCATCATTCTCCGTGATATTATTACAGTACTTTAATTACCAACCGCATAATTCCCGGTTCTAACGTGTATTTAAAAGCAAGCTCGCTCACTGGCTTAAAAAATGACCTTCAAGAATATGATCCAATTAGCATGGCTGGGAGATGTTAGTGACTTGACATGAAAGCTCGCTCCAACGTGGTATTATACGATGCACTATAAACGGAAATTCTGTGTTATCCTGCAAAAACAAGTTTCAAGCGACCTGTGCAGGTCGCAAGGTCAAAACAGCCTCATTCGTGTTACTGATATATGGAACTAACGACATAAGAATTACGACATCATCTTAGCAAATGAAGTGCTTGTCGAGGCCTGCATGCGCAAAGATGGTTCAATTTCTCAAATTGTCGACATGAAACGAGCTTCATGCTGAGCTACTTGAGCGGCAGGTACGGTAATCTATCAAAGGGAGGGACTGATTACACCAGAAGTGGCGAACTGGAGAAAAGAGGTCCAACTTCTGTCGTTACATTAGTTGCGTCGCCTAGGAGATGCGGTTTCTTTTATATCCCAGACTTTGGAGTACGTATTCCAGATTAATGAATAGCATAAATTTTTCCCAGGGAGGAAATACCCTAATGCAGACTAATGACACCTTCTACGAATCTGTATAATGCAAGTTACGTAACATGACGAGTGATTAATGGAATTCTTAATTAGGTGAACGATTAATCGCACTTTGTTGTCTTCCAGGAGGCTGCTACTGGCAGGCATTTCAGTGAAGGAGAGCTGAAAGGCAAGTTTCCTCTCTCTTTCTGCATGCACATTGTTCATCTTCAAAATCGCTTGCTAAGTTTATCCAACTACATGATCCAAATCAGCTATGTTTTGACCAATCCAATCCGACAGCATGTCACAGTAAGTCAATCTGTGGCAACAATACGGGTATATACCAGCAACCACCGGCATTTCCGGTTGCATAGAGAAGCACAAAGGGTCAGCAGATCGATCGTTAAACTGTTCCTATATGTCACCTGAAGCCCCCCCCCCCCCTCACCATACATTCCAGACTTTTTTTCCTGGCAACTTTGTCACCTCCCGCACCAGGCAGGAAGAGTGCTTGGGTGACTGCCTGAAGATTGCATTTTCCCGCCTTCCTTCCGTAGGCGCCACTCTCCCCCCAAAATCTACTTAGTGCTGCAAGCAGCCAGCCAGAACCCTTTGAACAGCATGTTAGTCTTTTATACGCCCCCTACCCCCTTTCAACTGGAAAGCCGTGGCAAAATGAAAGAGTCAGCCGGCACTTTACCCACGGCCAAGCGGGCCACGGATATTCTCAGATTGATATTTTGGCTTCTGGAAACATGAGAAGTATACCCTACAAAGAATGGCAATGTTTTGTTCCATACTTGGGCATGTTTATGTTAGAAAGAAAATTGATTGCATTTATTAATACTGTTCCTTATTATATGGCGTAGTTAAATGGAATTGATGAGAAGGCTGGATGTTGGGAAAACCACGTATCGGATCAAGTTCATGCTCGCTATTTGAGTCGATGGATTAGATGGCAGGATTGCGTTGTAAGAAGTTGGGCTGGTCTGAAGGTTACGGTATAATTGGCAAAAGTACTATAGGATTAATCTTTAGTTCGATGTGCGTGAAGAAGTCGCTTCGCTGCTTCCTTCTCCACATCATAGCTAATACTTTGGGAGTGGTGTCAAAATTTTGCCCGTGTTTTCTATATTTGCAAACCACCTTTTTTGTCTTTTTTTTGGAAACGGTACCGAGGGACTGCGTAAAGCTCAAAAAACCGCAAAAAAAGCCGACCGCGCCGTTCCACGGAATTACCATTTCCGCCGTTCCGGGCGCCACCTCCTGGGTGGCGACTCGCTTACTTCTGCACTTCACCGTGTGGAGAGAGTCTCTCTCTCCACTTTCGCACTTTTGAGTAATTGTTTGCCCGATTTTGGCAAGTTGGTGCCTAGTTATTATTATTATTATTATTATTATTATTATTATTATTATTATTATTATTATTATTATTATTACAACGCTACGTGGCATGTGTATAGTGTTATCTGATAATTGGACTCAGTATTGCGCCTAATCTTCACGATACCGGGTCATGTCAATAATATATTATTCAGGCCACGCAACCGACCCGCAGGAAATTTTCTCCCCGCACACGTACGAATAGATCAAAGAATTTTTATCCTTCAGATTTTCTCACTCGAGTTTTTGCCAGGACATACATCCTGATTAAGCTCAGGCGGGGAAAAGCATAAACTCATTTATAAGTTCGAAGATTGCGCATTTCGGAGCCGACCATCGTTGCGTGTGGTCCTAATTAATTAGCTAGAGCTGCCCTCCCGCCTTGCTTTACAGGGTTATTTAGATCTTATTTCCAGATATAAAAAGGGAAAGGTCGCCCAAACTTGGAAATAACCTCGAAGCCTATCCATCTGAGTTGTTTTGTCACCTTTAGGAATGTCGCAAAATCACCCAAGAATTCGACATCTTTTTAGAATACGATATGGGTATATTTTCAAGCAACCTTGACACGTAAGCTGAAAAAACCTCGTTATTGACAAGACTGTATTTTGGGAATCAGACCGGTGACGGTGGACTGTATCAGACCCCAGGGGGGAAAAGTAACGGCAGGTGAAGAAATTCAGAATCACAATATTCTACACATAAGTTATATGCCACACACCATTTTCGGAGGTGTGCCAACTCAGGTTGTTCCAAAAACAATAGACAGAAGCCTCAGGATAAAGGGTTGAAGGATGTAAACAAACCTGGTAGAGCCATAAAGGGCTGGGATAATTGTTAAAGAGCTACTGTCTCCATTTAATATGTTGAGGTATAGAGCATATAATGTGTCCGCATGAGTCCACATGGCATCAACAAAGTGACATGTGTCGCGATAAAAATTCCGAAAAGGCAAGAGGCTCGGTGGACCCATTACTAGTTACGTGAGCAAATCAGTGGCAGCAAGGTAAACAAATGAACGCAGGGTGATTTCGGCTCAGAATTAAGCCACTAAATGAGAGCATTCAGGAGGGTCACTGCCACCCGAGTGACCCCCCTCACCATTAAACATTGCATGCCATTTTGCAACCTAATATTACAAGTCTTGTAATCCAGGCTTGTAATATTAGGTAGCAAAATGGCATGCAGTGTCAACATTTTGCCAGATGTACAGTACACTTAGATTGTTCGGTCTATTAATAGATAAGTTGCACTAATTCTTAACGCAAAAATGTCTAAATTGTCCTGTTGGGTGCCAGGGCGCTGTGTTTCTGTTATAGCAGGGGTCGTTAGCTGTTGACCTCAATGAACTCCATCCGGAAGAAGTGAGAATTCTTTGGGTGTTGTCATCTTGGCCAGTTGGCAAGTCCTTAGTTATGCGAGTTTTGTTTGTGCTGTTTCTTTTCTTCACTCCCCCCTCCCCTCCCAAAGTCCTCTTCTAAACATTTTCTCTTGGCTCCTTGTCACATATCAGTGTATTGTACATTGAACCATGCACATAGCTGCCTAATTTTGACAAACACACATCGTAACTTACAATACTGCATGTGAAAAACCGTTCATTCCAAAGCATCCTGGAGCCAGAAATATTGGGCAATACCGTATATAAATTAATTTACAAGGGGGCTAGCATATAAATAAACCGAAAGAGGTAATAAAATGCATTAAACTGTTTTACACTATGCTGTACATAGAAGAGCAGTTGCAACATTTACGACAAATCAATCTATCTAGTTTAGAATACGGTATTTGCGTAAGGATGGGAAGGGTTGAAAGTTATTATAGGACTATTATTATTAAAGACTAATGTTTGATTTAAGCACCATTTCGAATGTATAACATAATTTGTGGTAAGAAATTCAGTCATGGGTTTGTAATATTTGAATGTTGTTCTTATTATGTGATAGCTAGTAGCCGTTGGGATTTGATTAAGTTAAAGGATATAAATTTTGCAATTTATTTTATAATAATATTGCGTATACATAAGGTGGTCACTGCCCAAGTACCCAGACATGAGGAGGATACAGAGGCAAAAATTCTGTGTTATTTACTCCAGCATATTTTCTAGTAAAATAACCCCCTTTGGAAGCAACAACCAACATTCGCTTGTCGTGATTCTTCTATTTAAAATGGTCGATAAGGTAAACAATAAAATTTCACTCTACCTCGTCCCTCTTGAACTGGAGACTTGGCAGTGAAATTAAGTGCCCTTCTATTCTTCATGTCATTAAAATCCTGCTTAACATTGTGGGATCTACAGTAGTTCCTTCAAAATGAGGAACCCAACCTTGCCAAGGGGTTACCAATCCATCAAAATTCCACCGTTGCCACACTTTAGACGTACACATTGGCATAATACCATCATGTACAAAATAATGTACAGTACTATTCGCTTTAATTTCCTATTTATATTCCCTTAACACTAAAGAAATGTCACGCCTCAGCAAGTTATTCTCACTGAGTTTTACACATGCAGTCGAATTTAATATACGAAACTTTCACATACTGTGTCAATACTCAATTCATAGAGTCTGACAGCAAAAATCAATCCCACCAGCTACGTATTATACTTGGCTGGGCAGTGTACAGTATAGTAAACCTGCATTGGTTAGCAAAATCCTCTGAAATCGCTGCACATCGCTAACCACAAAGGCACTTCTATCAGTACAGTGCGTGCATGTATAGTGTGTACCCAATTTCGCAAGCTACTTAGACAGGTCTCACTGCGTATTAGCCTACCTGCGGTACACTCATTCTAAATTAATTTCCTTGACATTACTGTGTTCCAAGGTTCATCCTGGCAGTCAGATAACCTATATGCCTCTTTTGTACACCGCGCAGCATGTATTACAGGGGCAGGC
Organism: Catajapyx aquilonaris; assembly: GCA_000934665.2. Lineage (NCBI taxonomy): Eukaryota > Metazoa > Arthropoda > Diplura > Dicellurata > Japygidae > Catajapyx > Catajapyx aquilonaris. The sequence goes on along the minus strand of KZ538808.1, from coordinate 20,719 downwards.
TCTTAATCTTAAGGCCTGTGTAAATTACTGCTCTACTCACGTTAATTGTACTGTATTATTATTATTATTATTATTATTATTATTATTATTATTATTATTATTATTATTATTATTATTATTATTGCGACATTGGAAAAATGTCAACACTTGAGCAACCTCCAAAGAAGAGATACATCGAAGGCTAGGCTAGACAAATAGATAGGATTACTCTTCAAACAGATCACTGAAGGTGTTCGTGTCCTTGCTTCCTCCTTGCGTTTTTCCCACTTTGCCACGGACCTGATCCAAACACGTGCGTCAAACCTCACTTTTAATCGATATCAAGACCTTCATGCAGACACCTTAATCTAGGGACTGGGACGGTTTAGGCCACTCGTTACGCGGCATCGGTGTCGCCTATCTTAACGCCTATAGCTACTATCCTGTTGCATCTGCTCTAATCACCCTCCCAGGTTTGTAACTTGTTGCCATTCGCCAGACATCTTTGTCAGTATCTCTGGAAATGGCTGGCAGATTGCAACTTGTGTGTGGCCAAAAAAACCTGACATGGGTTTACATTATCTACAGATCAAGCAGAGGACTGGGGAGGAGAGGGAGAGGGGGGGGGGGTCTCCACCCGCCAACTGACTGTGGGCGATTCAGTGCCAGTTAAAAATATCCGTGACAAGCCCTAGAGGGAGTGAGAGAGAAAGAGAGTGTGTACCAAAACTTCCGTGATATTTTTGCGTCCTTTCCTGTCTCCTTTTGGTATGTCGGGTGCATTTCGAGCAAGAACAACATAACATGTTTCGCACCCCTATCATACGGGCACCTGACGCGATCTGATATGAGCAGATGAATATGCTGGCAGGGCTAGAGGCATTGTGTAATCGTAGTCAGACGTAATGAGAAGGCTGTAGAGTTATGCACAAAAAAAAACTACAACAGAGAGGTTCCAAAAGTTGCAAATTGTATAGGGTAAAGAATGTTCCTGAATATTGTGACTTGTGTGAATAGATTGCGCAGTAACGATGTTGAACCAAGGCCAAGTCTGATTTCGAAACTTGTCGAAGAGATCCCCTCCACTTCCCACCCGTCTCTTTAGTGGTCGGGATTTTCTCTCTCCCTCTCCCTCTCCCTCTCTCCCTCTCTCTCTGAAGAGCACGGGCGTTTCACTTTGCCCAACCAACCCTTGCCAACTGTGACACATTTTACGGGTGTAAAAATACAACTGCGGTTCCGGCTAAAATTAGACAGTGGATTTTATAGTTTGGCTATTAACTTCTTAAGTTATACGTAGATTGTGCCACATGTCAGATCATGTGAGAGACAGCGTGCTTCCTTTGAAGATCAGTCAATCAACTTTTGGTTTGTTTTGTCGCCGGTATTCCTTCGGTGTGAATAATGTTTTCAAATCAGAGTAGGCCACAAAGCGTACAAAATACATCTAGGGAGAAGAGTCCTTTTGTGGCTTTCCTAACTATTTATAAGCGATGCTTTTGACTGTCGTCTCCTATTGACTTGCAACTTTCAGATGAAGGCACTGCTGGTTATAGGTTTGTTTACATAAAAGTGCATGGACAATTAAATAATGACATTATCATAAAACCAAATATCAGGTTATATTATCAATATGTTGATATGTTGAAAATTATTAGACTACAAGTAGCCTAGTTAAATTTGCTACAGAAATTCAAACGTTCAAATATATCGTGGTGGTATTATATAGCAGATTCATGATGCCATTTAGGTTTTTCACTGTTATTAATTGTTAATTATTTCAAGAAATGATTTTTAAAAATCCGCGGTGAACATCTTTACATGCGTGGTGCAACTCAGCACTTCATTAATATAAAAAGAAGGAACCGTTTTTTTTTTTTGTTGAAAGGCCACTTTGAGTAATAAGGCATATTATTTTGAGTTTGTCCATGTACTATGTGTAATCATTGAGATCATGCACTTATGTCCAGGTAATAACCTTAGCCATAGTTATCAATATTGGTTTGTTCATTATTGCCTACAAACAATAGGCCTAATAAGGGAAGTCGACAGTATGCCTTTAGCGGTACAGTACCGGACCTGAATAACCTTAGTCGGATGCACTGCATAGTTCCCATTAAGACATGCTACAAGGTTTGAATCCCTGGTAGATAGCTTACACAGGCTAAATCGGGGCGCATGTTATGCAATATATTTACATAGTTTTACAGTCATGCACTGCATAGGTGTCACGATGAAAAAAAAGCTATTATACAATAAGTTGTAGCCATGTTGCACATTGTAATTTCATTTGCGTAGGAATTCAAACGTTGTTAATTTTCTCTGCGAACACACTTCTTACCTAATCTAGTACAGCAATATATTATTCATGAAGCTGCTCCTTTTCGTATGACATGGCACTTCATGGGATTTTCACTTGTCAAAAATTTACATCATAAGATTTATAAGATTTGTGAAATTGGCATTCCCCACATTTCAAGGCACCAAATTAAATCAGAATTTCAAGAAATATATTGAAAGGCTAGTAGAGGGCAACACGGTGGCCGAGTGGTTAGCGCCGCAGCCTTCCACCTCTAAGGTCCCGAGTTCGATCCCCGGGTCGGACGGAGGATACTTATGTGGATAGAGTTTCGATGGGTTCTCTCCGTGTTCGAATGGGTTTTCTCGGGGTTCTCCCGTTTCCTCACACTATCAAAATCCATCACATTACAGGCAAATGATTAAAGTCGGTTATTCAAAAGATGATCCCCTAAGAGGCCCAAGGGGCCTATCACGGGGTATCCATTATTATTATTATTATTATTATTATTATTATTATTATTATTATTATTATTATTATTATTATTATTATTATTATTGAAAGGCTAGTAGCAGGCCAGTTCAGTTTGCTTTTGCATGCGCTGGGGAAAATAAGGTGGCAGTCAGCAGTTTTTCAATTTGATTCGTGTTTTAAAGATTAGATTAAGAGATAAACTTATTACACGATGAACAACACGTCAATAAGGACTCCTTCCTTACATATTTCTATGCTTACATAGTTACACCTGTGCGTCACGGAATTGAGCAGAAGTGCATATACGCGATGTACCCCTCCAGTTTTCTCTCTTTATTTCCACTTGCAACTTTTCACCGGGGCCTGGTTTTGTATAACGTTAGGTCACTGACGGACACCTTCCACGTCTTGTCTCGAAATATGTTGAGGGTCAGTGTTTTAACGGATCTTGGCGGCAATGTTACAATTTCATAGTGTCACAAGGTGAAAATGTGTAACTTAATACCAATATCACTTTGAAGGTGTATCTTTCCTACAATGTACCTGTAGTTGTGTGAAGGAAGTTGAGCAAGATACCCACTGTGATATCTGAATCATTACTTTGATTAATTGCATGAATTATTTGAATGCTCTCGACGACCAGCCAATGAAGAACACGAAACCCCATTATTATCAAGGGTAAAGTGTTCTTGAATCACTTGACCAGTGTTCAGTATTGTGTAAGAGTATAGATGGTTAATTCTATTGTATATAACCCCCCCCCCCCCAGACCTTCGGACAGCATTCGTGCTACTAGATCAAAACCGAGATGGACGAGTCAATGCCAGCGAGCTGCAGCACATGCTTCATAACCTGGGCATTGATATACCGGACGACCTCATTCAAGATCTCATATGCCAGGCCAGCCAATCAGGTTTGTAATACGCTATTTTTCTCTGCTATTTGAACTCTACAATATGCTGAAGAATACTGTTGCGGGTATTCACCTGCACTTGCTTTAGTCACCATATAATTTTCCAGCATCATTTTTTTAAAATTGGAGCTATGGCACTATTTTTACTACTGACATAGTACACAAAATTTTATAAATACCAATACAAACTATGAGTCAATTTAATATAAACTGTCCCTGATGCAATGCCAACTGTGTTGCTAAATCTAACGCTTATTGTCAGAGAGTATAATATAATTATTATATCACCGCATTCCAAAAGTAAGTATTGCACCAGTCTGTCTTGCATTTTTGCAATAATTTACCACAAAACTCAACATCCACATGATTACACATATTTTTAGCTGTGGTACTACATGACACAAATACCATTCCGACGGGAGCTTAGGGCATGACCAAGAGACGAGAGAATAGGCTTTGTGGCGAGAATGATTGACATAGGCTTACAAAATCAAAGTATAGCCTACGGTTCGAAAAATACTCCAATTGAAATGTTGCTTGTGCCCTCCAGTAGCTACAGGCATGCGCCATCATGTGGCTGTGTTAATTTATTGGATGAAATTATTTAAACAAAATTATGATTAAACAGTCTTTAACATTTTTTTGGACTGAAATTTTCATTAAAGAGTATTAGCGTTCTTTTTCTCGTGCTTCTGAACATGCACCGAATATTTGCCACATATTTGTTAAATAGCTGACCTGACGAATTAAAAGAATTTAAAACACTTCTCACATGGACTCATCGACACCAATGCAGTGGGTAATGCCTCTAACTCGCAATCAGTATAATTATGAAACTCCTATTTATATTGTTACAAACTGAAACTGAAAGGTCGTCTGGGGGCAGGCCACAAAAACACGTAGACTAACATATAACGAGCCACGTTAACCGTTACTCGTAAAACATTTTGGTCCTGTTACGTGTTTTATGCCCTTGTTGCTTGCCACTCTTTATCGTTCGTCTTTCTGCGTGTCTATCTACGTCTGACAAGATTCCTACTCACCGCAAATTTGTACTAAGCCAACGTCAATAATTGAGTAGAATTTCAAGTGAAGACAGACTCATTGGGTTGTTGACTAATATCGCTCAAACTGCTAAGCATCATTAAAAATACTGATGTGAAAATTTGATGTTGTCACAATCATATACTCTTTTAAACTACGCCTCTTGCCTTATCATTTAGTGTTCTTTTCATCGTGAACCCGGATGAAATATAAGCAAATGATCCACAAATGAGGAGAAAGTGACGATATTTCTTTGGCAGGAAACGGCCTTATCAACGAGGCGGAATTCCTGCAGTGGGTGGCCAAAATCCAGGCCTTGAGTCAAGACTCCAGTGACGACGTGAGCAAGGACCTCATCGCAGCCTTCCGCGTCTTTGACAAGGACAGAAACGGATTTATTACCAAGGTACTCAACAAAAACAGATGCTCCTATAATATATCGCAAAATTACACTAAATGTCGAGTCAAATGTGAGCTATCGAAGTGGCACAATGGTGTTCTTGCATAATTATTATAGAATGGTCGGAAAGGGTGAATAGAAAGACTGGTTTTCTCAAATTACCCCGCATCAATGTAGTTATCAATAATAATGTAGGTCTACAGCATTTATGTGCATGGTGCTGGAAAATTTCTACCACACAACCAGGGGAACATAACGCAAATCATCGTGTACTGTATCTAGAGTAATAATTTGTTGAATGTAGTGTGCTATAATGATTTCGGCACATTATTATCGGGAGCACGTTCACCTACATTTCTCGTAAGAGAGGGTCCGACTAGTAGATCATATTGTGCTTATAGTAGGCTACCTGTTGGCCTAAGAATGGATATTAATCTGGCCTGGGGTGCAATTACGAGTGAAAATATTTTGGAATAATAGAGTTATTCATGGAATCCGATAATATTTGTGCTGAACTCATGTAAAGCCTGGTTGCTAATCCCTTTAAAACACAACCAACATAATTGGATGTCGATAATGAACAACACTAGTGATTGACTTGATCCTGTTATTTAATTAAGGGACACGTCATTGTTAAGTAACCCCAGGTGTCATGTACCCTGTAAGTATAAAGTGGAAAGCTGCAGTGCCCTTTATAGAGCCTACAGTGTAGCTGTGTTATGCATGGCGTATTTCAACTAAGCTTATTGGCCCACTGCCTTACCTCAATGCCTCACATTTCATGGGGTGTTCATAACTGCATCCGATTATACGAGATGCTCAGGATCGCGGTTTAATGTACACTTATAGTACTTGGATTAATATGGTTCATGTCGTAATTATATAGTTTCTAGTGCACAGTCGTAGAGGAAGTCCAATCCTATCAGAAAAAGGTACTGTAAATATGGTTACTCCTATAGTTCATACAAGTATTCGAGAAAATAATATATGCAACAAATGTAATATGAAAACTTGAAAAGTGGTCTTATTCACCCCGTCCGACCTACATGTAGTACTAATTTTACACGCACTTAAATTTTTCGCGTAAATTTGTGCAAACCGTGATCAAACTCCATCTGTGCATGCACTTGTAAAATTATTTCCCTTCCTCTCATGCCCTTGGTACTGATTGCCATGTGATTCCATCCTTGTGTAATGCGTTTCGCGCGAGGACTCATTTCTCGGTTGATTTGCTGTAACGTATAACTCATATGGGACCACTTGTTGCCCCTCTCCCCCACCTTTGGCAGGATGAGCTGCGAACGGCGATGGAGATGATTGGCGAGAGCGTCACTGAATCCGAGCTGAACGAACTGCTGGCCATGGCCGATATCGACCACGACGGCCGAATCAACTACGAAGGTGGGTTTCTTTTCCCAGGCGATCTTCGGTTCAAATAGGAAACACCTATTGGGCTGCACCAATTTGACTATCACAATAGCGTCCGTGACCTGTTTCCTAATTTGTTTGACTGGCTCCAGATGGAAACCTTCTCACTAGCGATCAAATTCATCTAAAAGTACACGACACTTTCCCTCGACTATATCGTGGGCAAGTGAAACCCACCAAGTCCAAATAACCTGTTTCGGGATAATGGAAGGCAATGATTTGAACTTGCACATGCTAGTAAATATAGAAAATCCTGGCTTGCTAGCTCATTATCATGACTATCATGTACACCAAGTGAAACGTATTATTTTGAGTTAGTGTTTCAATCTGCGTTCGCGTTAATACATTAATGTAAATTTCATTATACATCAGCATGAGCTCCATGCTTATTACGTTCAGCTGTTCTACTGTTGATTAAATGTAGGCTTTTGGCAATTCGTAGAGTGCAGGTAATTTAACTTCGCAAATTTTCAAGTATTTTTAATGGACTGTAATGTCTCCCGTATCCTGCGTAACGTCAGCCAACACAAACTGCTAAACATCCCAGTAAAATGGACTATTTCATTAAGGCAAGAACATGGTAATTGCTCACCAGAGTAGAGTGCTTAATTCTATACTTGAAATCTACCAATACGTCGACCGTATAATGTGCAATTAACAATTAATGAGTTATTAACAAATGAAACGCCAATAAGAGCACCATTACCTCGTATAATAGTAGACCTCATTTCAAATCTGAAAGCGAATAAGAATCATCCTTAACAATTCCTTCGATGGCAATGCAAAACAACAACGCGACGCGACGGTCTCAAAAGGTCAGAAAATCGTACCGATCGTGGAGAAAAATCCAATTTTCAAATGTATCGTAAGTCGTAACGTGTGTCAGCAAGTGACGTGGGAGTTCTGCACGTAAAATCTTCCTTGCATAAATCATTCGACTATTAAAAACAATTTCAAGAAGTTTGTCCGTTGAGCTATTTCCGGCAAAGTTGGTTACCCTGAGCAAATAAATAAATTATATTTTGATTCTTAAACACCAATTTGTGAAATATATAGCGAATCGAGTTTCGATATTTTCAGCTATGCGCTTCAACATAACATACCAACTTGGAGAATATTAATACATAACAATAATTTAAGGACGAACATTTAAAAGTGGCCTAACTGGATTTGAATGTTTGGCTGCCTGACAATTTTAGCCATTTATACGCTATCTATACATTTACGAAGTAGATAAATTGCTATAAATGCAGTACCATTATGTTTTTGATATCTCGCCTATAGTAAAAAGGTTCAAGCCCACCCTTTTGAGAAGAATGAAACCGTACAAGTCTTATTATCATGGAACTGCCTTCAGAAACTAAATACCAGTGCTTTCAATGCCTAATTGGTCCCAAATTCTTCCGCAGAATTCGCCAGACTGATGATATAGTGCTCCAGGAAATGAAGAAAGGGGCCTGTGCATCAGTCAAGACCGTTGCTCGCTGGGAATATAAAAGAATAAAAAGAAACATTCCCGTCTCCTGAACAATTTTGTTGGCCAGCACAAGAAAAGCCGAAGAAAGCAGAAAGAAGCAGGCTGAGAGAGTGTCAGAAAAAAAAACCCCCCGAATCGTGTTGAGGAGGCCAAAATCGCATCGAAGTCAGCTTCTTGGCGAGCGCCTCTCTTCAATCTGATAACATCCGTGGACAAATTCAATGGAATGGAAACTTGATTTCTGCTTTCCTTCCGTCTTGGAGACTTTGCATTTCGTTACGACTAGGGTCACAGTGCATATCATGGACCAACGTTCTGTGAGACAGCCAAAATGGGCGGCGATCCTATAGTTGCGCTGTGACCACAAGCAAAGTTGCGATTGGCGTCCATTTTACAAAAATTGACGTCGGATTGCTCGCTGCGAGTCTATACATTTTCTCAATTTCTATTTCAGCGACGGCACCGAAAAGGTAGGAGTGTTATTAGAAAAGAGTGCACTTATGCCCCGTGATCTAAATTTATGGCATAAACCATTTCGCTCATTTATCTCACTGTATACTGTAAAATGTTAATTTGACTTATTTTCACTGTTCATTGCGTTCATTGTTGAATGTTCATTACTCTTTCTATACAAATCGTATTTGGAGATAGATTCGAAAAGAGGCTTAACTTACTTTTATACCTGTTTAAAAAGTCGTTAGTGTACATCTTTCCACCCTTTAGTCTTTACGTAATTATGTTACATGTCGTCATTTGTGACATTTTGTGGGAAATGTTTCCTCATAGAAAATAAGAACTATACCAAAGTGAAAACAGGCATTAAGGCTGACAAAGTAATGGTTGCATGTGATCCATCGCGTAATGTAGATTAGTAAAGCTATAGCGCGGCACTGGAGCAACCGCACAAAATGAATAAACTAATAGAGGGTGATTAGTGACCACTGCGTTAATAATGGACCAAAATGCAGTAAGCTTACATCATATTTGACAGTGAGGAGTATTTACGGAACTCGAGGCAATTAAGTTTTGGTGATTTCCCAAGGTGAATGAGCTGTCAACCCTATTCCTTATTATTCACCACAGGAGCGTCACAAAGCGCACGTCATCAAAAAGCCTCACTAGTAAAAAAAATAATAATGCTGTAGCCCATTTTTGTGTTGGAATGGGTTAAAGCATAACCCTGGCATAACCTACTACTTGTGTCCATTATTATGAGGGAGTCACTACTCAACCCGTATATTTATAGTAGATCTACGGTAGCATTATGATCTAGACTGTAGTGCACTTCTTGCGTTTCGCGTTAGTCGTCAGATGCACAAAGTCAGGTTATTCTTCAAAGGCAGATATAAAACTCACTTCCAAACAATTCAGGTTGCACACAGGGATTCAATCATCCTCGAGGCTGACAGTAGCATGTGGATATGGTTGTGGTTTTATCTCTATTGAAGTTATGTTAAGTGAGTCATGAAAAGCATTTATTCTTACGTGCGGTGCCGTATAAAGTAGTCGTTACTGAGAAAGTTTTAGCCCCTATCGCTATAAACCTTAAATGCTAACGTCAACTCTACCAACACCCAATAATTGGAACGCGATTAAAATTCACAGTAAAATTTAGCAAATTGACCTATATTATACATAGGCTACTAATATTGTGATGCATAACTGTTAGGTCCCTCAGAAGCTTCTCTGCATACATGACCCAATATGGCTCAGGAAACGTCTCCTGGGACCCTGAACGCAAGAAGACTCATGAGGGATCTGCATTCTACAGTACCTTACCCTATTCGTTTCACGTCTAGCTGACATAATGGAAAAAGCCTGTGCTTGAATCCAAACGCGCGTGCGCAGATGGACAGAAAGGGGGCGATTAAAGTTTTGTTTGTATGGTCTCAGTCCTTAATTGTATGAAAACAGATCATGTTATTTATTGTCGCTTCAGAAGTTGTGTAACGCCAAAAATAATATTGACAGTATAACAATGTGTACACTACTATACATGCTTCCATGATGTTGTCAGTAGAGTCCCAGTAAGAAGTTTAAAAAAATACTTGTTACATGTGACCTGATAACAAATTAATGTAACGTAGTTTTCACCTCCGTAAGGCGGGCATATAAAATATAAGAACTAGTTTTGTGCAGAAATTATTTTGTGATATACATGAGTTAAGAAAGACATGACTGTATGGTATCGTGATACCCATTCACTATGATCGTCTTGATCACAATATTTAATCTCAAACTTACTCCACGTTTTGTTCCACTGCAATATGCAGGTTTCTAAAAAGGATACATGTCTATAAGCTGTGGAATCACAACACTTCGATGATGGATATAAAGAGAATTTGCAAAAAAAAAATGATTTTTTTTTGAAAAACGTTCTCCAAGAGCTCTAGGTCCCTTCATAAATCTCTATTTTGATCGTTATAAATGGCGATGGTTTAAAAAATATCCAATACCTACAGCGCTGTGATCCCACGAATACATCTTTTAAAATCTCTATGGAGTTTTCTAACTGGATTTGTAACAGCACATTTAATTTAGATATATTATTACAAAATCTGCAGATCTAATCTGCATATTTATGTTAAAGATCATGTTGCTTCCTACACTACACAATACGCCGAACGTACGTCGTACTGTTCGGTACAAAATCTGTGCTGTAGTGTCTTCCTCGCTTAGAATTTTTATAAGCAACCTCTCTGTTACTATTTCCTAAGCGGTAATGCTGTTAATCAACACAGCTTTCCATAGCAGTGGGCTTATGTATGATAAAGTTGTACCCGATCAGAAATGAAAGTCTGTCGATTCTGTTTTTGTGGTTGAGTTATGTGGGTTCAACAGGCCTCATACTGTATGTATCTGCAATACTATACGCAGATACTAGACGGATCCCGCGAACTATTGAATGTGGTTTCTGCTATTCTGTTCATTACCTATGTTATGAAGAGTGGCTGTTCAACATTGTAAAATACATTATTCTGAATTAAAATAAACTTCAAAAATATATAAGGTACTTTTATTAATTTATGTGCACTCAGGTACTATTCGGTAATCAACAGTAGGCCTATACACCTCAATAATGATGATTTCGTAAAGAGTATGGACAGAGTATATAGGAAATATTTCGCATGAACGTTGTACTGTATCTCACTATCCGTTTCAGCTAACAGTTTTTATCAGTAGGCCTAATCTACTCATTTATGTATTGATTCACAGGTACCCCGTAATGAACCTGCTTCTATTCTGGGAAATATGCTTAGACTATGATCAAGCAGTTACTTTCTCATAGTTAATTGCAGGAATTATAACTGATATAATTAATACATTGTAATATTGAAAGAAGGTTCGGTAGTTAACACTTCTGGGAGGTCTAATGTGATATTAATATTGGTTCAACAGTGGCCTCGGATAGTACCAGCAACCGCTTTCTAAATAAATCATCCCCACATTCTCGAAACTAGTATTGGAAGTCGGAGCTTGAGAGGATGCTCAGTAAATTTAACCTAATATTGGCCTCTAATATTTGTGACATCCTCTGAACGTACTAATTTAAAAAACTGCTTAAAATAAGCATCTTATTGCCAAATACTGTTAATTATGTGAAATGGACGGTTAGTTTGAAAGCCCAGAAAAATTTAGCAACGCGGAACATCTTCAAGCTGTCACGAACTGCTCAAAATCGAAAACCAGGGATTCTGTTGCAGTGTTCTGTATAAAAATGCTGGCAATTAACCTTAATAATGTGGCGCACCCTACTGAAACTTTATGGGTAGGTAGCAATATTTGGTCTAATATAGGGTCAATAAATCGTCAGATGCCCAATACACAGAGTAACATTTTATACTACAGAATGTCATTAGTGTAATGCTGGAACTTTAACCTGTTGGCCACCTTGTACCTTGTTTAATTTTGTTGACCTGTTGGCCACTCTCGATACCACCAAAACACTCGAGCGGCTAGCTGTAGCCTTACAGCCCGCCCGCTTCGGAGGCATACGTCATCCCTTCGCACTCTACCAAGTAGAGTGCTAGCGAACTTGGCCAGTATACGGCCATACGGGTCCTGGTTGCGCCGCCCGGATTAACAGACGGGTTGAATACCTATAGTGAGGGGGTTGTCCATAATCTTATAATAATATTCAAATACTGAATGAGTATAGAGTCAGGTGGTCACTAAAAGTGCTTACTTCCACTGGTTACGACCACCGAAAGCCCGGATCTGGTCGGGGTGTACTCATATAGTGTAGGTCACTCCTCATTTCTATATGTGCACTGCCAACCTGGCGTCACATTAGTGTGGCAGGTGATACCTTGATATAAAACCATTCAAAAAAGTAAGGGCCCAATGGAGCTAATCAGTACAGTACAGTAGGCTACATTAATTCTCTCGCGTAATCTCACGTAATCACAAGGACGTATGCTCCAGTGCTTCCTTGTATACTAAGTTATTGTACGTAACATGAGCACACAGGCTAATATTGTATACAAATGAATTGCCTTTACCCGCTATTATAAGAAACATTTTTCGACGCTTTGTATGCCGTAAAAGTGATTGTCACTCACATTCTTGGAATCATCTTCCATTACTTGCAACATACGAATTTAAATAAAAACAATCACGTGTATTTAGGCTGTGACAGAGCTGATTAAATAGATATATAAGAGCGTATTTAAGAGGCTAGCCATTCCATCGGAAGTTCGATCTAAACGCTCATTGGGAAATTAAGAGTGAGCTTTCACCTTAATTGGCGGAGGGAGACGGTCGTTCAGTTGCATTTTATCTTACAAAATCCGGTCCGTAATTCACCACTGCACAGTGCGTGACGGCGTGTTCCGTGAAAATCTAACCAGGATGACGAGTGGAAGGTACACTACAGCAAGCTAGATTTCATTAATGCCTCTTATGGTATAACTTATAAGTTAGGAAGTCGGGTTCAACCTTGGCGGGGTTAGTTCTGCGCATTTGAATCAATTTGAGGATAAAATGGAATTGAACAGACGACTCTATCAGACTACAGTTCTCCTTCCACGTTTCACTCTTTCCCCTGGGGTATCCACAAATACACCACACACAGAACGACCAAGATCTGTGCTGGAAGAGGATCGACATTATTGCTTTCACATACCATGCAAAGGACATTTTCTGAGATTCTGCTCTGTCAATAAGAGCCGGTTGACTTATATGAACGTAAACAATACACTGCAACTGTTCTGATGCTGTTCTGTATATGACTTACTTGCGTAAACGTCGGATTCTTCACGAAGACTTCTTTCTGGATCGTGTAGTTCAGTTCAAAAGAACAAAAACTTGCGTGTTTTAAATATGCACTCCTTATATTGTCACTGGAACTTGTATACAGTCAAATCCACGGCCAAATCAAACAACACAACAGATGGGAGAAGTACTCTCGAAACAATCTTGAAGCGGAGATAAACGTCTCTCCAAAAACGATCTTTCCCCAACGGAAGTCAACAGCCAAGTCCCCGTCAAATATGGGGCGAGCTATAGTATGAGTTATATACTTACGTATACTTACGTATACAAAATCAATTAAATGCGCCACCAACAAAATGTGCCTCTCCAACCTTTACAAATTGTTTACAAACTTTATGATGACAACCTATTTCATACACTGGTTAAAGGAGATTTCAAAAGGGCAGATTTCTAAAAATTCTTACATAGTCGCAAATTGGCACAATTTTAAAAGATGATATTTTATCGGGCAGATGCCAAAACTGTCTTGTAAAAGCATATTTCTTATCAAATAATCATTATTGGTATTGACTACATTTTTGTTGACTTTCCAAGATATACACAATAATATCAATCGCAAATGTGTCCCTGCATAACTCCAAAAATAATTCTTACAGTATAATGTTACGAACCAGTAGGCCTACATGGATTGTGCTGGTACTATTCAGATTACTTGAATATTATAGGGTAAACCATACAATTATGGGCCAATTAAGAAATTTTTCAAATATATTCACATCGTAACATGACCCACAGTAATTACATCTAGAGTTTGATTATATATATTTTTTGAATCTTCAGAATGTTCTATTTCAATGAGCAACTGTAATTTTGAAATTCTCCTTTACTGTCATTTTTGGTAATGAGGATTTCCAAAAAAGTCACAAAAGTACAGTTATGGGCCGCCTTTGGGACAGTTATGGGCCACCTAATATTGTAGGGACTCTATTGTTGTTTGCCGCACTTTCGTGGCGCAGGGTGTTGCCTAGCACTGTTTCCTACTGTCTCGGCAGTTTTTCAATTTCGTTAAGAACAGATGACTTGGGTAGTAGTTTTGGGTAGGGTATGCCCATTACTGTAAAGTGATGGTTTTGATCCACACAGTTATGGGCCACCCCCTTCTACTCATGCTATCTATACTGACTCATCATTATATGCAAAATATGAAACTATGGAGTCTACCCTAGCCATGCAAATTGACATCGGCAACCTGGAGTGACGAAAACCCTTGTAACTTAGCACTAGCTGCAGTGCTACTCCTTACCAACTACTTAGTGAAGTGACCCTCTGATGGAAGTGACTCAGAGACGAGAGGCTCTGGCGACCTTGATGAAAGGCCAACCAGGGAAAAATTGAAGAGCACAGGGGAAAAACGGGGAATGTCCAATTCCGTTGGGGTTCCTGCCAAGTGCACAGTATCAACAGTTCAAAAAGAACTGTCCCAGTCATCCTGACGTGTGGGCTGGCCGCTCGACACACACCATGTAAGTTACATGGTGTGTGTCGAGCGGGCAGCACACACATCAGGATGACTGGGACAATTCTTTTTGGACTGATGAAAAATACAATAGTAGCATAGGTGACACTTATACCTGGAGGCTTTCCATGGGTACAAGGGTGACAGTTGCATATAATGACGTGAAGATATCCCTGTTATTCTTTAGACACGTGAAGAAATAAAGCTATTTCTTCGATTTTTCATGGACATTTTTTTGTGTGACATTCCCCGTTTTTCCCCTGTGCTCTTCAATTGTATACAACGTTCGTCCAACAATGCAGTGCAGCCACCCATGGGCGAAAATGATCACTACTTTCACTACATACATTAATATAAATAAGACTACTATATAAGTGGCTCATTACTGTATGGTGGCCCGTAACTGTATGGTTTACCCTATTATTATATTGTAGGAAGCACGCACTCTACTGTAGTACATGGGGTTTAATAACAACTCAGAGAAACTTGTAATGTGAGCTCCTTGGCACTGGTTATGTAGAAATTACTTTATGCAAACATCACTATATGTATAGAGGTGCCATTATTTTCCCTGAACTCTGCACGAGATGAAGGGAGTGTCCCCTGGCTGGGATCGAACCCGGGACCTTAACATCCGTGGGCGAATACGTTACCGCAGCACCACTCCGCCTCCCCCGCTTTTTACATCATAAGATTTATAAGATTTGTGAAATTGGCATTCCCCACATTTCAAGGCACCAAATTAAATCAGAATTTCAAGAAATATATTGAAAGGCTATTAGCAGGCCAGTTCAGTTTGCTTTTGCCTGCGCTGGGGAAAATATAAGGTGGCAGTCAGCAGTTTTTCATTTTGATTCATGTTTTAAAGGTTAGATTAAGAGATAAAGTTATTACACGATGAACAACACGTCAATAAGGGCTCCTTCCTTACATATTTCTATGCTTACATAGTTACACCTGTGCGTCACGGAATTGAGCAGAAGTGCTAAGTACCAGGACATATACGCGATGTACCCCTCCAGTTTTCTCTCTTTATTTCCACTTGCAACTTTTTGCCGGGGTCTGATTTTGTATAACGTTAGGTTACTGACGGACACCTTCCACATCTTGTCTCGAAATATGTTGAGGGTCAGTGTTTTAACGGATCTTGGGGGCAATGTTACAATTTTATAGTGTCACAAGGTGAAAATGTGTAACTTAATACCAATATCACTTTGAAGGTGTATCTTTCCTACAATGTACCTGTAGTTGTGTGAAGGAAGTTGAGCAAGATACCCACTGTGATATCTGAATCATTACTTTGATTAATTTCATGAATTATTTGAATGCTCTCGACGGCCCGCCAATGAAGAACACGAAAACCCATTATTATCAAGGG
This sequence comes from Catajapyx aquilonaris, assembly GCA_000934665.2. Taxonomy (NCBI): domain Eukaryota; kingdom Metazoa; phylum Arthropoda; class Diplura; order Dicellurata; family Japygidae; genus Catajapyx; species Catajapyx aquilonaris. Next base: position 4,597 of record KZ538808.1, on the reverse strand, counting down.
TAAAGTGTTCTTGAATCACTTGACCAGTGTTCAGTATTGTGTAAGAGTATAGATGGTTAATTCTATTGTACATAACCCCCCAGACCTTCGGACAGCGTTCGTGCTACTAGATCAAAACCGAGATGGACGAGTCAATGCCAGCGAGCTGCAGCACATGCTTCATAACCTGGGCATTGATATACCGGACGACCTCACTCAAGATCTCATATGCCAGGCCAGCCAATCAGGTTTGTAATACCCTCCTGAGACCCGAGAAGAATTGAGTAACGCAATGTCAGTTCCTATAGCATTTTCTTAACATCTTCCCAATAAGAAAGGAGAAAAAAATTATAATTCTAAAATATTGAAATAAACCGGGGAGATGGAAGTGGCGACGCGCCCACGGATATGAAGGTCCCAGGTTCAATCCCCACCCGAGGTTCCCACCTTTATCCGTGCAGAGTTGGGCCATCTCTGGCTTCATTTCGGGTGGAAATTTCTTAAAGACTAATCCACCCGGGGGGTTCACAAAATGACCACTCAACGACAGCGCACATGCACTTTGCACATCCCCTCCCACCTACCCTTAGAGTAAACTAATAAGATCCTTCTTAACACGCCCCAACAAATCTCGATGGTGGTAATCCACACCCCCAAAGGAGTAAGTAGCTCCCTAAGTGAGGTAATGAAAATAATAATAATAATTGAAATAAATAATGACAAACAACCAATGAGAACATTAGGACTCAATTGCTGCTACAAAAGCAGAACTGATAAATGTCGAAAATTTAAATGCCACTCAATTGATCACTCACATAGTGCTCTAACCTCCAAACAATGTTTTTATTTACATTCGTTTGTGGAATTCATGGTAGCAAATCCTCTCAGAAGACAATTAAAGATAGATATGAAATTATTTGAAGGGCCACCACTCCAGGCATGGGCCTGAATATGGGATTGGTCACATTCTTATGCTCTGTGCAACAGATGAACTTGCATATTCTCACAGTCCTGTAGACCTGTACTTGCCCATTTTTCACCATATTAACATTATTTTAGTACAGTACCAGATGCATTCCAAAATTTGTGTCGAGGATCAAAATGATGGAACTCTACCTCCGTTATTGCGGCATGCCGGACATCCCCGGGTTATACCAGCATGCTGGTCGACCTCGTTTCACACCGGCATGTTGCAATAAGTGAGGTAACGGTAGAAAGCTTGAACCACGGAGCTAAGAATAACTGGAACATGTGAAAATATTCAGGGTCCGACTGGAAGTAAGTTAATTACTTCAATATGGGGTCAGTAATTCAGTATGCAGAACCATTGAACTGTAGACACGACTACAAAGTGCAGAACAACTGCAATCTTATTCTCATCCGTGTAATAGTGCTCCTTCTGGAACCTTGCTCAATTGTGGCCTGAGTGTTGTTCCCAGTAGTAGTGGTGGAGGTGGAAGCATCTCGATTCGTGGAACATGGGGCTGCTAGGAAATTACAGTAATTGATTCAATTGTTACGAAAAAAGCTTCAGTGCCACGAACCAACTTCTCATAAAAAATGGTCCTATCTGTCCTTTTACTATTATGTATTATTTTAGTGAAGCTTTATCATGTGCAGAGGCATTTTTTGACTGATGCCGTTTTCATTCAGCACGATATACCATATGCATTGAAACTCAGGAAGCAACATGGCAGTGTTAACTCGAAAATGCCAAAAGTGGACTTGAAGCCCTTTTCGTAACAACTGATTCAATTCTACCATTTCACTTTGCAATGTTCTGAAAGTTTTGAAAATAAACTCTGGCTGCAAAGGCTGATCTATACCTGGCCTGAAGTTTTTCGCACTCGTGGCATTAAACTTAGGGCTCCAATGCCTCAGGTGGGTGCTACAAATAAGTAAATAAATACACTTAGGGCTTCAAGGCATCACCTCCAATATAATTTATTGAAGACGTCATTTGCCAAGGGGCCCTACTCCACGAGGTCAAATTTTTCAGGAGAGACAAAGTACTGCATACACGAGTAATTGCTCCATTTCGAGTTTTGTGGTTGATGATGCTAATAGAGCACCATGATACATACCTACTGGCACCTAGATCTCATCTACTAGAAAGCAATAAGTCAGTGTCTATTGAAGGTCACAATCAGTGGAGTTGGGCCCTTTGTCAATTGAACTCCCTCAGCAATGTTTCCTGTTGCAAATTTAAGTGGTACTATGGCCGCCAAATGTATTGTCCGACGTTGATGGGTCCATCGGCAGCCGAAGAAACTTGACGTGCTGGTGACAATCCCTGCCACTAATAGAGGCGCATCGAGAGCCGAGACTGNTGGGGAGAGCATACGAAGGAGGGAGACCAGATCAGAGGGGGAAGTCGTATGTGTCCGGATGGTTAAATGGGAAAGAGAGACAGATTATTTGGGCTTCGTCGGCTAATAAGCGCAAGGTCATGGGCATTTTTCAGACTCGAAAGGACATGACACAAAATGTATGGGCCAGTGGCCTTCCGTTCGATTTGCCTGAAAATGGGATATGTTGCAGCCCAGACTGTCCTGATCAATGTTAGATAGGGACATTTCGAGGTAGGACCTACAGGGAGCGTGCTAATATAATATGGGGAGTAGTTCCTATACTCCCCATATTACCTTCGGAGGTCATTAGCATGCTCCATGTAGGTCCTACCTTAAAATGTTCCTATCCAACATTGATCAGGACAGTCTGGGCTACAACATATCCCATTTTCAGGCAAATCGAACGGAAGGCCACTGGCCCATACATTTTGCGCCATGTCCTTTGTGTATCATTACAATTTCGCACAGTTATCTGTGATGCGCGTTGGCCGCACTGTAAATGTGTCAAATGTCAGGTCATTCTTTTATAGATGCAGTATTCCATGCGACGACGATGCTCCTTCCGATGGGGATTCTTATACTGCGTAGAGGTCAGGCCGCCGTTAAATGACCAATTACGTGGAGGGGGCGAGCGTGTTGATATATTCAGTGCTGGAATATTAATTTTCACTGCTTGATGTGATGTGGGCAGGGGGTAGGGGTACGATGTACAGTACCCTGCATTAATGGCCATGCACAGACATCGCCACCTGTCCAAGAACGTGCGGAAATAGGCGCCTGTGGGGTGCGTCCAAAATACTTGGACAGCTCAAGATATAGCGGTAGATTCAAACTCTTGCTACAAAGATGGATCACAGCGGATCACAGATATATCTGTGGGATGAATTATAAGGCCATTGCGATTCCTATCAATGTATTGAGGTTGTGAACCAGTTATTACACGGACCGAGCGAATGCCTGTTAATCCACCGCGATATCTTGAGCCGTCTAGAGCGGACTTGTAAGCAGTCTTGATCATCAAAGTATTTTTGGACACAGCCAACCAGACGCCTAGTTCCGCTCAATCTGGCCAGATGGCGATGTCTGTGCATGGCCATTAATGCAGGGTACTGTACAGTGCCGTGCACAATAGCATATAACAAGTGTAAACAACGACTTTGGCGTTACCTGGCAACTGCGCATGTTCGGACATCGCCATGTGGAGAGTGCTTAGCGCTCTTTCTGTCGTTGCCACTGTTTACAGGTAGCGATTGATTGGGAGTGGATGACATTCAATGTGGACCTTATATTAAATTGGCAGACAAGAGCATGTACCGGACTCCTTCCCGATCATTCAGTAACTCCATGCATCCTGACTCATACTGGAAAGTGACGATAGTGTGATAATAACGAAGCGCCTTCTCAAAATAATATCCCCCTCAGTGGGGAGGTGAAGTGGCGCAGCGGTAACGCTCGTGCCCACGGATATTAAGGGCTGCAAAATGAACGCCCGCCTGCAAGTACTTGCAGTAAACAAGTTACCTGCGTTCCGTCGCCATGGTTGCGGCGCGAGCTAAAAAGAACACCGTTTTCGTGCGGCTGCAAATGTTGCGGTCGGACTGCAAGTAGGCAGGTTTGGAAATACGGAAACCGCCAGGAGGGAAGCCATATCATGACGTCACGTTTGTTATACCCATTGTTATACCCATTGTTATAGTACCTGGACACTGGACTAACCAAGTATGCTGATCGGGTATCCCTCCAATGGAAAAGCTCAGCCCCCCAAAAAAATCGAACGCCGCCAGGCGGCACTGCTGTCGACAGATGTTCACCCCNNCCCCTGCCTGCCGCTTACGGCGGGCTGTATATGGACGCGGGTAGTTTTATGCCTACAATTGCGGTTTATTGTGCTCGGATAATTATCATTATTTTTTGCAGTATACTTTAAACCATAACTAACTGTTCGGTGCAGGTCCATCGTCTGGGGGGACATGCTGGAGTGTGAGAGAAGCTCTAAATGTGGCTATCTGAACCTGCAGCACAAAATTATCTCAGTAGCATTCTTCATATATGCGGATCTTTCAGCTTTGAATATGGGCCCTCCACCCCACCTTGACTTAATGTAAGCATTATGGGGATAGGTGTTCAGTGTAACACCACCACCACGACTACCATCATCACCATCATCACATACGAGGGTGGTTCAATAATTTATCTACCTGAGTATCAAAATGAACACCTTTATTGAAATCCTCCTAATCATTTTTTAATATAGTCCCCCTTGAGCT
>KZ538807.1:8022-46583 GCA_000934665.2 Catajapyx aquilonaris | reverse complement strand
AAAGCACCACTGGGATGCCCCTGGCCTACTCCGTATGCGAGGAGGATCAACAGTGGTCATCCATCCACGCCTTCCAGTGTCAATGACGGTCATTTTGTGATATTGTAAAGGTCTTAAATCATACGCACTATTATTGAATTATACAAATACCGGTACCACAAAGCAGATATAAATATAAGCGATACATATTCAGTAATAAATAAAAAGACAGTATTATTTTTTTTTTCCTTTTGGACGAATAACTGTATTGCGGAAAATTCCGTAGGTGTTGTGTTTAGGCAAAATCATTGGACATACATCTTTGAAAAAATATAGTTTTTGGAGAGGGGATTAGAGCGAGCCGTTTGAGTGGTTTTCGCATAGTTATATGCAGCTACCAGTAGTTTTGAAACTCCTATATTCGACCCCCTGGGAGAAATTGTCTCCTGGACGGTGGTACAACATGCCACACAAAAGTAACCACTTTTGGCGATATTAGTGATAAATAAAAACGACCCACGAACTTGGATCGCCCCTGTGTATCATTTAATGATACACATGGGCGATCCAAGTTCGTGGGTATTTTTTATTTATCACTAATATCGCCAAAAGTGGTTACTTTTGTGTGACTTGTTGTACCACCGTCCAGGAGACAATTTCTCCCAGGGGGTCGAATATAGGAATTTCAAAACTACTGGTAGCTGCACATAACTATGCGAAAACCACTCAAACGGCTCGCTCTAATCCCCTCTCCAGAGATTGGTGGGGCTCTACTCTGAATTGCTTGACGTCAGCCAACACCTCGATCTCGGAGCTCTCTGCCCTCACTCGGTCTGAGCTGCAAGCGAAACTAACCGACCGCTATCTGAATTTTGACAAATTTACTGGGACAGTCAATCTCATATGCCCACTACTTTGTCATAAAAATCCGACAAAGTTGGAAAATTATTGGCCTCTCTGTCTCCTGCTCACCTGGATTCGTTTACGAAGTGGCCCCAACTATTTGTGGTACAATGATACAACAATCGAATTTGACAATGAATGTTGGAAGATCTGGACTACTGTACGCCATAGGAGAAGGTAACGGAGAAGTGGCAGCGCTGTACCATCCTACCCTGTGACCTAACCTTCCTCTCTGGCGGATGCACGTCTATCTTTCAGCGGATACACGCCATTTGCCACGTTCCTCTATGACTATTGGTCATCGAGATAGTCTACATCCACTTAAGTGAGCACTTGGACAAGCTGTTCGTCGAATTAGTGTGTGATACGTAATTATAGAATCACCAACCTTCCTAATAATAATAATTTGACATGGAATAAGCCAGCCTCAAATCTCACAAATGACAGCAGTATGTTTAAAGCATTATTGTCCTCAGGAAGTGAGCAAAGAGCAACGTGACTTGATGCGATACAGAAGAGTCACGTCCTGCCACAAACTTCCTCATATTGAGCACTCATATTTCTATCCCTATAGTGTTAGTCAACGGCGCGGCGCCATGGCTTCATATCTACATCTCTTTGCATCGTTCCTCGTCTGGACGTCAGTGTGCGGTACCGTCTAGTATTGTAAACGAATCTGTCGCAGTACCGAATTAGTAGGCCTAACGATATTTTTTACAGCCGTAGGGTAGGGCTATGTAAACTATTTTTAAAGTAACATAATATATTACGATTCACTGAGAATGAAAATAATTAAATTGGTGCATGCTCCATAATGTGGCCAACTGGACTATCGCAGCACTTGAAAGGCTGCAGCACAGAGAAAGTACGGTATTTATTTTACACAAAGCAGTATCATGATGGTGATTAATATGTGAGTCTAAAAAATGCCCTGAATAATTTTGACAAATTAATTTTCCAGGTCTTCAGTGTCCTGTAGACTGGATATCTCCACCAGATGATGTGTCATGTTACAAGCTGGTTGTTAATCTCATGAATTGGTACGATGCTCGTGATTACTGTCAATCACAAGGCGGACATCTCCTGACTGTTAATTCACGAGAAGAAATTGTACGAAAAACGAATTCATTGTTACATAATAACATTATCTGAAGATTTTGAAGTGTTGGTAATTATTCTACTGTATATAGCAGTGGCTTGTATCGAAGATCAGAGCACGGGGTTTTCCATATTCGTGGACAGGCCTGTCAATAAGTGGAAACGGGACAGTGTCATGGGCCGATGGCAGCAGCCCTGCCGATCACCTCCGGTAAGACCAGAAAGAGAGAAAACTATTGAGTTGTTGTTCGTTGCCTTGCGGGAAAAAAATATCAACAAATAACTATTTCAGGGCACAGAAAAAATATAACACAGAGCATAGTAGGAGCACTCTGAACTGTGCAATGTATGACGCCCATCATCAAGAGATTGAAGATGAAGACTGCGAATTAATTGCACTAAATCCTGTGTGTGAAAAAGGTGCGACTATTACACATTGCCAATAACATGACAAAAATTATTGTGATGCATCTTTTTGATCTTTTCACGCTAACGTGAACGCCAGATTGACAATAGGCATAGTGTTTTGCGGTAGATTCGAAGAATTGCTTTTTTCTACTTGACTTTTGTCAAGGACGGAGATAATCCGTCACTCTAATAATTATGAAGAAATGCAAAATAATTAGTAGCATTTCATTCATTGTGATTTATGCTTGCAGAAATTGAAAGTGGGTCTGTTTGTCCTAAACTGTGGCTGAAGGGACATGCTGGTTCATCGAGTTGCTATTTACTTAAAGGACAGAAATTTATGAATTGGGACAGATCCCGTGAACATTGTCAGGTTAAGGGAGGTGACTTGGTAGTAATTAATTCGCAAAATGAAAAGGTAATGCACACGACTTACTGAGCCATTTCCACCTTCACAACATGCTGACAGTTCTCGTATTCATTTACAGGAATGGCTGAGTGGAGCAATGGACAAGTACAGGCTAGTTAAAATCTGGATTGGCCTAAGCAACGAAGAGGAAGTGTGGAAATGGACAGATGGAACCAATCTTGATACAAGCATACTGTGAGGAAACTATATGCGGTGATATAATTAACAAAGTAATGAAACCCAATTAACCAACTATGATTTTTTGCAGGTCGTGGAGAAAGGGAAGTCCACGAGGACGGAGTGTTGCAAACGAGTTATTTCTCTATATGAATGACGAAGGAGAGTTTTTTACCATATCTTTTCACCACAAATTGGGTTCCATCTGTGAAATAAGTAAAGGTGAGCATCCGTTATATATCCGCTAGGCACACTGCATAATTATTATTTTCATAATTATGATCTATGATGAGACTCATTTTACTGAGAGACACTCCAAATTTTAATATTACCTATTTGCTTCTAAATGGGCACACTTCCTGATACAGCGCCATACACAATCGCTTGTGATGCTCCACCAGTGTCGGAGAACCAAAGAGTGAGGTGCATCACACCAAATGGAACAGAAGTCCAGTGTCACGACAACCTTCACCTTTATGGAGCTACTGCCGCTTACGCATGCAAGGAACCGTACCAGAGCACAACCGGATTGCCTTACGCCTACTCGTTTTGCAACTTTGATCAGAAATGGGAAACTGTACCTGCCTTCAAGTGTCAATGATAGGCATTTAGATACGAGTGGTAAAACTGCAACTTGAACAATTAAATGTACCAAAAATTAAATGTCAGAACAAAGGTTTATTTCATTATCTCATTATGATTACTCGTCCTTATCTGCCTGACAAGTGAGTTCTGAAACCTCAACTAGTAAGTTTTCCTATAATTAATTTTCCTATCATACTTATCATCGAGTTTCATGCAACTGTAACGGTTCATTTCTTGTGCATCTCTCGTTGAGCCAACTTTACACATGTCAAAGAATTGGTTAAGTCGTTTGACAACTAAAAACTTCCTGTAACTTAGATAAATTTTTGAAATTCACAGCTTGGAGAGATGACTCACTTCGACCTAATATTAGATGGCAAAAATACTAATAACCAACTAGAATAACTGGTTACAATAAGCAGCTAAATTTCTAAGACTGCCAATTTAATTGGATCACTTTGTAATATGAAATTTTGATTGGCCCAGAGGTCTGATAGATGGGATTATAAACCAAAATATCATAGGCCTACTTGTAAAACCCTGCTTAAACAACACTGCTTGTTGTAAATAATTCGCAAGTCATATTGCTTATTAGTATTACACATTGCTTACTGTAGGACACCGTTCGCGTTCTCCTTTTTTCCTCCAGGAAAACCGCCAACATTCATCGTAAGCTGCAGCGTACATCTAAACATTATCTTCCGCGGTTACATACATGGTGACTGGCCTATTTGATAAGACAATTAGAGCTGAAAAATTGCTACAACCTATGTGCGTATTGCGTGTATTATTTTGAAACGTGCGTCATGGAATCGTATCAGTCGCCACCTGTGCCTTTTCCTAGTGATTTTTATCGAAAGAGATTGTAAAATATTCAAATATTCAAACGCAACGTAACCCTACGCCTCACAAAAATTACTCCGTGCTGAACACAAATCGATCGTTACAACAATGCAAAATATACAAATGGCCAGGCTTGACGAGAGGCAATAATGGAACTTGATTGTGGTCTGGTGGGACATGTATTGTTGTCCGGTTCACATTATGGAATTACGCATTATTAGCAATTGTCCAATTTCCTATTTTCATATCAGCCTAAACATAAGCCTGTACGGAGAAAATACTCATTGTTATGTGACGGAGCATTCACTGTTGGCGACGTTTAAGCAAGGTAGTGAACAATAATGTCAGCAATAATATTAATGGTCGTTTTACAGTAGCTGTTATGATGATTAGTAAGTCATGTCGCCTACAACTCCCAGAGCTTACTGCGGAGCATTTATTTCTCCTTTTTTTTCTTCCAGGAAAACCGCAATATTTATCGTGAGATAGCCTACCTAACAACAAACTGGTTTTGACTCAGTGTATCTTCCGCGGTCAGAGAGTGACTGGATTTGATGAAGGAAAAGTAGAGCTTTACGAAAAATTGATAACACTTTGGCTTGCAATGCGTGTATTTTTTTATCCAGTGCGTCATGGAATCATGTCCATATACCCTTGTCTTTTCGTCATTATTTTCATCGTCATTCGTGGAAAATGTGGAATTCGTATCATTTTGCTCGATTTTTTCTTACGCTACTCTGTGACTGCTAATTCGGTTAAAATTTAGCGCTTTGAAAGGTTCATTGCAGTCTATGGCTAATTCAGATGCCAGATATAATTTTTTCAGACACTTCAGGTGCTCAATGCCCCAATGAATGGACCAGGTGACACTTCCTGTTACCAAGAGCTGCTGTTGCAAATTCAATAAATTGGTACCTTGAAACGAGGCTAACAAGTAGGCTATATGGAAATAAACCAACGTAATGAAGATTACTTTGGATAACAAAGGCTTTTCATTGCTCTCATAACTTACGACTTTCATTATGCGTCACATAATTATGCTATAACTTTAAAGGTGTATTTTATTGCATTACTTTGATTTGCAATGCCACAGCAATGTTCTGTATTCATGCAGATATTTTGGTAAGGCGGATGTCTATTCGACTTCCCCATTTCTCCTTTGATACGTTCAGCTTTTTTGCATATAAAATAACTGTTTGCTTTACTTGCCCATAACAATAATATGTCACAGTATTTCCCAATAAAACGCTAAGACTATAAATTTCTAATTTTCCTGTGAAAATTAATTTGCTTCGACTTAATAGGAAAAAAGGACACGCAAAATGCACGACCTAAAAACATGCGATATCTTCATGAAAATGTGATTTGAGACAAATCGATCTTTAAAGTTGCTTTGAAAATATTTAAAAAACATAATTAACTTATCGATCTGTCTCCAAATTGTACAATAACGTGCAAGCGCCCTCTTCTCATGTTCAATAAATTGTAAGGGTAGGCCTACCGGAGTCATTGCACAGATGACCTTATAGTCCTCTTGACCTGTTCCTATGTACAAATATGACCTGGAATGGCCTTCCTCTGTAACACTCACAAATTCAGGGCGATGTGCACCGAGTAAAAGCTGCCCGGACACTGTTCGACGATTCATTATCTCAAGCACCATTTTACCACGATGCCATTTTTGACTTGGAATAAGTCCAGACCAAGTTTGTATATAAGTTCAACCAGTTTTATTGCCAACATTCCAATCCGCAACTCACCATTATACCCAAGTGAATGAAGAAATACCTTAGAGGAAGATGGTGGGGGGAAGGGTTTTTTTTCGCTCAGGATTGGACGTGTGAGACTGAGCTTTTTTTCAACATAGGGCGAGGGATTGGTGGGGGGGGGGGTAATGAGGGTAGGGGGCGGGGGAAGCAAGTACCACAGCATTTTATTTTATATATATTTTTTTGGATGGACAGCCCTGATGCACTGTAGGGAGAATTAAAACAACAACAAACGCCAACACTTTTTCCCCCCGAGTCACTGTCCAAGCAAACTCAAAAAGCATCGTCACTTGCACCGTAACCAAAAAGAAAAATTTGCGATAAATCCACCACTGTCTCTGGAGACTCGAGAGCGATATTCTTTTTTTAAAGATAGAGATAGAGATAGAGATAGATAGAGATAGGAAGGCAGGTTTTCAAAGGGGCGGAGAAAAGAGTTGGTTGTTCACCCCTTTTCCATTTCCCCCCCTTTTTTATTATATAATACTCTTTTTTTGATGTGTGTTGACCCATGTGTTTGGTGTATGTGAATGTGTGTGTGTTGTTACATGTGTGTCCATCTCATTCAGCGACGACCAGCGCGCGCTCGAGACGTTTCCAAGTTTTCATTGTTGGGATGTTTTTTGAGTGGGAGGGGGGTGGGGGGAGTTTACAGCGTTTAATTATTATTTGATAAGACTCGACACTTCCCTTCCAAAAATGAAGGGAAGGGGCGCCAGCATCAGTTACATTATTATTATTTTTTTTCAACAGTCGTCCATCACTATGTTTTCCCATTGAAAAAACGTTTTAACCGTACAAAATAGTCTTCGTTTTTCTCTGGAGTTGGCATCTAGGGATATCTCTCTTTTTTTCCTGTACAATTTACAGTTGCTAGGTAGGAGGCAAAGGGGTGTACACTTCGATTTTTTTTAAATAGTGCAAATGACGTCATCGCTCAATTTTAATGTTAAAACGAAGCAATTTTTAAAGTTTTGCCTCCATTTTTGATAGAGCTGACGTCATATGTGACGTCCTTCATTTCTGAAAAAACAGAACAAATAATAAATGACGTCATCTGTGCTTTATGTAAAAGCCGAAGTGTATAGGTAAGGGGCTTTTAGGAAAAATTAATTAAACAAAAAATTTTAATGAGCTAAGTGGATTGGGCGAGGATTAAAGGGGTTTGGAAGGGACGGGGGACATGATATGTGACGTCACGACGAGGCGACAAGTTGTAGCAGAAGGGAGGGCAACAACAACAGGAGGAAGGTTGATGGACGCAGGGACTGGCTGGAGTTGTCGTCTGGGATGAGCGCCCGGACTTCTGCCACTTTGAAGATGGACAGCAGCATGTCTTTGTGGATGGACTCATGCTTGCTGTTGATGTACTTGCTCAGCTTCTCCAGGGGCTCGCTACACTTATCCTGAAAGGTGTGGACCAGTGAGTGTCAAGCAGAGTGTCACTGTAGTGACATACGTATACCTTTTCTTTCCTTAGCAGCTCTTGGGTCATGTTGAGCACGTATTTGCTCTCAGGAATGGTGCCCTGGATGATCACGTTCTCGTCGTACTTTAGGTACAATGACAGACGACATTCATTCTGTGGAGGAAACAATGCAGCAGTTTTAGTACAAAATACTGGCCACAGTGCGGCCATTGCGTCATAAATTCACCATAAATTACGTTTCTTCCCAAAGAAATTGACAATTCATTATTTCTGCTTAGAAGATAAACATTAACTAAAATATTAATGGGATATATGTTGAACATGTACTGAATTGATTCTTTAGCTCTTGTACGATATTAATTAATTTAATCAATTATTTGTCATTTTCTTTCATAGTATAACTTATCATAATTGTAATAAAAATTTGCATCATTTTTGCATCACTGATCCTGGCAGTGCCTTGACAGTCCAAATAAAAAAATAAGGAAACACTTCGTTTATATGAAAATAGGGTAGGATACGTGACAGACTTTAGGAAACATTGCAAGTAATCGCCAATGGCAATTTAATTTCAGAATAAATTTACTACATTCGCAGAATATTGTACCAAGGATTCACATGCCTTTAATGCGTATGCACTAGCGTAAATGTAAAAAAGCAATGTTCAGAAGTGTGAATATTAATCAAACATAAGAGGTGAAAGGCAAGCTGGCTTACATTACTTGTAAGTGTGAGTGACATGCGTGCAAGTACAAAAAAAAAATCAAGGGCGTAATGAGGGTGGCAATATAAAACACGTCACGTAATATTTATGGAGTGCCCATAAGGTAAAAAAAAACGGATGTGGTGCCGGCAACACGTAATACATAAGTCCAAAAGGTACACAGCGGAATGGATACAATGTGAATGGTTTTTTTCGAGTTTGTTACCACAGATACAGGTGTGTGTCTGACTAAAGAATAAAGCAGAGAGAATGGAATACGAATGGACAAGTTGGTCAACTTCCAGGTGCAAACGAAGAGAGCTGGTCTTGGTGGGGTTTTGTCTCATGCAAATTGGAGGTCCGAGGAACTGCGGGAACTGGGCTCTTGACCCCCCAAAAAATCGTAGGAGAATAAAATACGCCACACTAAATTTTTTGTAATGATTGTAATAATAATGAGATGTCATTTTCGTCAGATATGATGTCGAATATATATTTTGATTACAGATGGCGCTGCTATGGCTATACTTCGACTGTTGAAAAGCTACAAAATATGTCCTTAATATTGTCGTAATTACTTATCCAGAAGTAATCAAGAAGCCCAGGGTTATCTAGGAATGCGTCTAGGATTGCAAGGGTTGTGTGCTGTCCGAGATGAAAACATGTACATAGGAAGCCACCAACCTTGGTAGCGTCTGCATTGGCTTTGGTGAGTGGCAGCCCTTCTAGGGAGATGTCGCCGTTCTCATCGAGAAGATTGCCATTGCTCTCGTAATCCGGTCTCTCCTAGATTTGAGCAATTTCTCTTTGATAATAATAATTGATCATCCGACGTCGCTCTTTGCTTACACCGCTCTCTCTCTCGATTGCCGACATCACTTTTCAAAATCATGCGCTTTTTTTTTGAACCCTCTGCGGATGAATTACTCTGGAGTTCTTCTAAAACACATGTGGCCCAATTTTACCAAAATGTGACATTATGTGACAGGCTTACAAAGCACCAAACATGAAATATAAAATTGCAAATTTGTGCGGACCACGAGAACTTTTGAATTGTAATGACATTTTCAACCTGACTGATTCAGAATGCTGGAATAAACTGATTATCTTCCGTAAAAATTGAACAGTTTTAAAAATTCTTTTTCGCATGTAAATTCTGCACATTCGTCCCCAGAGGGTCACAGTACATGCACCTATGATTTTTAAAATGCTGTCGATATAAGTATAATTTTTTTTGGTCCTGAATAAGTGTCCCCTTCATCCATACCTGTATCCACACCTTGTCCACCAGGTGTTGCAAGGCGTCAATGGCTTCCTCCACACCTTTGTACGTGTACGGCTTCAGCAAACCTTCATCCTTCTCACTGAACCCAGCAAAGAGGAACACTCCTCTTGGCAGAGAGTAGCTATCTGTTGGGCACAAACACTTTTTTAGTGATTCTCACTCATTTTTTTGAACCAGTAATGTTATACCTGGAGGTGGCCTCATGCAAATGAATTTCCCTGAGTAGCAGATGCATTGGCCTCGATATGCCTGAAACGCTGGAGAAGAATGCAGGTAGATGGCCGGACCGGACAAGCATGGCGTGTTCTCGATGCACTCCAACACGTTGCACACCAGGAGCTTCTCCTTCTGGCACAAGCACACCTCGGAGCACTCCGGGTGGTCCGTTTTGTACAGCTGGAAAATTATGTACATATTAAAAATTATTTATCTATCTAAAAGCAGAGTAAGTGCAATTTGAAATGCTCTTCTTGTCGCGACAAGAAAATTTTCCAAAAAGCTGGAAAACTTCCTCTGAGGACATTGTCGTTAGAGCATTTTGGAAAAATTCTTTCAGCACTTGTGATTGTTTGGCGGTATGAAAATTATTTGAAACAGTTCAAAAGTTACCCTAGAACTAGTAGGCTACTGTGTATACAAGTATGCTCGTACTGTAGAACAGATATAAACTCCCAAAATTGATTTCTTGTTACTTTGAATATATTCCCGTGTGGGGTGGTTTTGAATTAATTTTTTGTATTATGTGTTTATCATTTAAAAGATAAATTAAATGCACGTACCCTTTTGCCAGTTCCTTCCTGGATGTACTGATCTCCATTTTCCTTTCCTTCCAAAATGCAGTATTCTGTCAAAAACACAATTCATTATTAGCACTCTGCCAATTTTTAGCGATCTGTACTTGCAGGTACCTGATTATTTTGTCCACAAGTAAAATGAGTACATTACACAATGCCAAAAATGACATTTCAAAACTTCAAATTGAATATGGTAACATTAACTGTCAGCAGTTGTAGTTAATGGCCACATTAAACGGAAAAATTTCATGTCCTCGCTTACAGTTTGATAGCAACGACCTCGTGTAAACGGGCCTATTTCAGACTTTGAGGCGCCAGACCTGGAGGAATGGTTGTTGTGATGGTGGTGGTCTCCATGGTGGTGCTCATGGTGGTTGTGGTTGTCGTGGTGGTTGTGGTGGTTGCCGTGGTGTCTGCGCTGGTGCCTGCGCTGGTGTGGGACGTGATGACGGGCGGAGAGGTCACCCTGCTGGTCGGAGGGTAAGTGCGCGGATATGTAGGGGGTGCCGGCTCCTGCGTCGTCGTCGTCGTCGTCGTCGTGGGCATCGTCGGAGGAGGCGGAGGAATGGTCACCACCTTGTCCCGGTGAAAGTCCTTCTGGGACTCGACTGAAAGTGTTGACGGACAGTTATACTCGAGTTACGATAACTGTAGCGCTAAATGTACACACCGACGCAAGGGTTGAGCCACAGGAGACGCTGCCAGCCGAGACAGTCGTAGAGTTGGGTAACCTCCGTCCCTTTGCAAGCGCAGTTGGTTCGAAGCTCGGTTCCCAGTATGCCGAGAATGGCATCACGACACTCGGAGGTACGACCTGCGCATTTCCTCGTGTCGCTATCCACTGCACACGCCTGCTCGTAATACTCCAGGCGACTCCTGAAACACGTGCACAAAACGGTGACACTTTCTACACCGAATGGCCTTGAGTCTGTGACTCTGTTCGTCCTCGCCATTAGTATATGGGACTGAGTTTTACTAAGTTTTGACCAAGGGTTCACTTCTTTTAGTTGCTGTATTACCTGCAGTCCTGTAGTGCGTGACAGTTTTCGCCCAGTGCGTGGCAAAATGGCAGCTCGTTGCCTTCCGCCCTCTGCGCACACGCAGGGTGAAGTTTCTCCTGCGCAATCAGGCAGTTGTCCTGCTTGTTGCTGGTTTTCCTATCAAACGCAACGGATATTAGTAAACACCTGCATTTATCAACAAACGAAAAACCCATATGATGTCAATTACATACGGCATTTAAAATCAGGCAGTTTTCCTGCTAAAATGTAACACTTGGTACCAACCAGAAAAAAAATGTAAATTGCATCTTTTCCTCCCATTTTTCCCACATTTCTAAACTAGTTCTAGTCTTCAAAGTCGGTCGGATGAGAGAGAAGACGAGCATTAAGAAAGTTTTCTCCCAGAGTTGTACAAGCAACGGGATTAAGTGGAAATCACTTTTCAAGCCTGTAAGGAATGGAAGAAGCGCCTCGTGTGTACTTCCTTCTCTTTCGGATCCAATAAAAAGAGAGTATCTGCCTCTAGCCCCCCCCCCCCCNCCCCCCCCTTTCCTGAATCCTACTGGGAATCAAAAGGAGCAGAGCAAAACCTATTCCTCAAGTGGCCTGACCCCTTCCGCCTCTTTCCATAAAAACTCGGACAATCATACGTCTCGGATCATCATTTCAAAGCGACGTGAATACCCGTTACAAAATTTATGGCAGTAAAAAATTATCTCTCGCCAGCAGCGCCTCTCACTGAGCTTTTATCTTGATTGATACAGAGTACATTCCTTATTTAAGCCTGGTCCATGTACTAGCCTAGCTGCATAATGTATGTTTCGGGCGTAGCTTTTGAGCATGGAGCTGTCCTTTGAGGACACACTAACTTTCAGGACCACACCGATGCTAAAATTACGTTCAAGCCAGATCTGGCGAGCTCAAGGCTCACCCATATTGAAGCCGCATTACTATTTCATGTATTTAAAACCGGCACATTTGAAAGTCACTTGGCAGAGCACTAATTGAACTCGCCGAATGCTTAAAATATTTGTGACTCACTTCGAAACGCAGAGAAAAATAGACAATTTTCATTAAAATTTAAACGAATTTCACTTCACAGTATTATTTCAATATTTCATAAATTAATTTCAGAATTTTCAGAATTTATTTCAAAGGTGTCAACATTTTATTTCAAAAGTGTCAACATTTTATTTCAAAAATGTCAACATTTTATTTCAAACATTTCATAATTATATTTCAAAGGTGTCAACATTTTATTTCAAAAGTGTCAACATTTTATTTCAAACATTTCATAATTATATTTCAAATATTTTATAACATTTTAAAGAAATTTCTAAATACTGTATCATATGTCTAATTTTTTATTTCAAAATTTCCCAAATTTTATTACCGATACAGTATTTCAAACTTTTATATAAAAATGTCAAAATATCAGTTCAAAACTGCGTAAAGTTTTAAAAATTTACAATTTTACTTGAAAATTTTCTATTTTTAATTTCACACGTGAAATAAACCGTTTCAAAATTTATATAAACAATTTCAAAAAAAATATTTAAAATTTTAAAAATTTTGGTTCAGAATTTTACAAGGTTTATGTCCTAATTATTGTTAAAATTTTATTTCACAAATTTGAAAATGTCAACTTTGAATTTCAAAATGACAGCGTTTTATTGTACAAATGGCACTATTTTCATTTCAAAAATTTAGATGCTTGTACAACATGAAAGTGGTCGATTTGACTAATCATTTATTAACTTGTTATCTCTAGTGAAGCACATAGTGAAAAGAGACGCATCTGTACGTACAAGGGGGTTAATAAAAGGGCTCGGTACTGTACAGTGCAAGCGTTTGCTCAGAATAACGAGGTTAAAACGGATCGAGAGTCCAAAGATAGCCCTTGAAAGCCGAGTCCAGTGAACAGGAAAGGCCTGAATGGTTGCTCACATTTGCCAGAATAAACCCCTCCCCCGCCCATCCACTCGGTACATTTACATTACCCTTCAGATGCAGGCACTTTCAAAGAGCAGTGTGAATAAACTCGCTGGGGCAAAAGTCTCTTTGCTATACAGTGTGACCTACTTGCAGGGCAGGTACAACCCCCTCTTTTTACAGTGCCGAATCAAAAGCTACAGTGAAATTAGGAACTTATGTAATAAATGGACTGAACTGTAGCTTTAATGTATTTTGTTTAAAAAATTCAGGCTGTACAAAGTTAGATTGATTTGAGCACTCTTGTCAGTACCTGCAGAGACAGAAGGCAACCTCGAGTGTCCACTTTGGACTTGCGTTCCTGTAGAAATGCTGCAGGCCCTTCATGCAGAAGTCCCTGTTGCATCGGTTGATCTCGCAGTACTGCAGGACAGGCTGCAGGAGTGGCCTGCAGTTTGGGTCTTCCATGCAGTCGTACAGGGCTGTGTGACATGTGCTCTGGAGGTGGAAGGGCCTCACCACACTCTCATCGGCCTCTGCTCCTGCTGGAAGGGCCAACTGAGGTCACTGTCGCGCCAACTTGGGGTCACAGACATATGCACATGTGCGGAGAAGTACGGGAGTTCATAAAGTCAATTATTGTGAGTCAAAATAATTCGGACAAACTTGCAGGTTGGACTCGCGATAAGGAGAGGATCACTACTTTATGTAGTGGTGTCATTTGGTTTCCGAAGCATTGTTGGTGAGATAATAATGGACTTCAAACACAAAATATGTTTTTTGGGCAAATTCATCTGGCGAGTAGGCTGTATGTATATTATTAATGGTATTGAAGTACAGTATTTCAGTAACAAGAGTGTGTGACCAACTGACACATGATGTTATCCTCTAGTGGAAATGAATTACACCTGAGAGGAGAAGAAAAATTTTTGCGAATTTTTTGCGTACAAACTTTTTGAACTCCCGTCGCACCGAGTGGTAATCTAATAACCACCCATACACTCTGTGGTATATTCTGAACAACAACTTTTTGCCAAGCTGAAGTGGTAATTTGAAATGTTTTTTGGGACAAGGGCAACATGAAACGAGCGACACTCAACTTCCATAACACCAACAAAAAAAAAATGTCTGGTAGCGAAAGAAAAACATGACCTGTCATTGTTAACGGTCAGGACTCTTGATGATACAATTTCAACAGAGTGGAAAAAAAGAGTTGTGTAAATTTTTTGGGGGACGTGTCAATTCAACTTACAAAGGTTGTTACTAGAGCAAAGGACGAAGAGGCAATTTTGACAATGCTGTTAGCTCCTTACTGCCTTGACCCTTGACCCCTTCCCGATAATAGAGACACTTTTTAATACTGTATGTCGCCGATTCCACGAGACAATTTTCAGAGTAATCCAAGTGCGCCAGTTCCAGCAGGGCGTAAAGACAAAAATTGTCGATTGTTTACTCCAGCAATCAGTTTCAAGAGAAGCAACCCTTCCAGCCATTGTTCGAAAATAACTCAAACACTAATAACATAGCTGCATTTTAATTATTATAATCAGTAATATGATAATGTGATAAAAATTGTCTCTTTAGTAATACCGTACCTTAATGGCAAAGCAGGACAATTCAAATGTGATACTATAAGCCAATACCTATCATGGACAGTAGATTACTAAATGAATGTTCGTGTCGCAATATCTCCGCCTAATTAATAATACTCGACACCATTGCTGGTTAACTGGCCGGTGCAAAACTGGTCGCTAATATTTTTAAACTGTTATAATTAATTATGGTTTCACCTCCCTCCCCTCCACTTCCCGTCCATTCCCCCCACTGCCTGCCCAGTTTGACCTGCAACAATTCCTGGCTCGAAATGCACCGGATATCTGTGGCTCCGGATTTCCATTGTTGGTCAGCTCCACCCGGAATTCCTGCGGTCATCCGGAGGATCGCAACCAGAGATAGCTGTTGCGACCAGCGATTTTCTGAAGTTATTTTTTTTTTGCGCCAAAGCCATACTGTGCAAGAAAAAGTTACGGATTGTTCGCCCCAGAAATCTGCAAACAATTGATATAAAAACACCAGGTCATATTTCCAACCGTGGGTTACAATTTAACCATGTAATTGTCTGACCTGTGTTAAATATTAAACCAGAAGTGTGTAAGTCACAGTGTGCGCCCTTTTACAGAATAAATGAATCATTGCCCCCAAGCGTTGAGAAGCTTAAAATAACAAAGTTACTGTTTTTTTTTCTGCGTTGCTTCCCGAGGGCTAAATAATAACGAAAAATCTGCGAAATAATTTGCGTGCATTAGTTACTTTGATGGAACTAAAGGCTTTTAAAAAAACTTGAGCATTAATCAGGCTTTTAATTACAGCAGTTACATACGTGCAAAGCGCAAAATGGGAGAGAATATTCAACCAAGACATCATAAACGAAACATCCTAAGTGACGTGTCGGTTTCAGTAACATATTTTCCCCGTTTAATGATTATTACCATAGCAATTAATTCTGATGAGTTATAATATATTATAATAGCTAAAAGCAGCCATTTCACCTAATATGAGTATCATTCCATACAGTTATTGCTAAAAAATAATATCTTAAGAATAATCAGAGTCGTAAGAAGTTGGTTAAATAATTGGAACACAGCATATCTAATACGAAATTTTTAAAATAAAAATCAATGTTTATGATAATCGTCAAGTTCTGCTATATGTATTAAAATCATTGTCAAAATAAAGTAATAGAGACACAATATCCACATAGTAATAGACACATAGTAATCGCTTTCTCGAAATCATAAACTTGCCTGACACTGCCGCCGTTGACAATAAAACCGCACAAATCGCTATTACAATATCCATTCCGGTTGACGGCTCGACTCATTCTCCTTCGCAATAGACCCGAATGCAGGAGAGAAAAGTAATCGAATGTGAGCTACGTCACACGCGATATTTCCCTTTGACTCATACTTGAAAAAATAATATTATATCTGTCCGGATGACTCACTCAATTCGATTCTGTGTACAACATAATTGGTCGATAATTGAACACAACCATTTTTGAGGATAAGTTCACTATCGTTGTGTATTAATTAATGGAAACGAACTGTAGAGTGTATCCTACTTGTAATAAGTTAGTTAAAATGTAATTAAAATTCTTTGAAAACTTCCATATATAGAGTGGCTTGCGGCAAAGATTTCATCTTGAACAACTTCAATTTTGTACTGACTTATTGGACAAATAATTAGCTTCTTACCCTAATTGAGAGTAAATACAGTAATTAGCAACTACAGCAAACCTCAGAAGCTCTATTTAACATGCAAAAAAAAATTCTCTTGGTATTTAAGGCACGCCAAGTAAAACCGGACCTTAGCTCCACAATTTAAGTAATTAGTCTCCATTTATTAACCACATATTCCGTGTCCTATGGTCAATAACCCATCCTTACAGACCATATTATCAGGCCAAGAATCGCAATCAGACAGGGTTAATTACAAGACCGCACTTTTTTTTATAATCCTTCACATAAAGTCAGATTCTCAACTTAATAACTACGCTCGGAGACAGCTATACGGACGTAAAAAAAAGAACGTCCTATAAACCTGGTATTATGGAAGAAAATGATTGTTCCGGAGGCTTGGTAAAATATCCATAGATCCTCCGGATATGTGTCTAAGCTCTGTTTGTATGTGATCTTTCTCTCAGCTTTTCTAAAGGGGGACAAGCTTGCGTTTCAGTCTTGCGAGCACATAGAAACTTGAGGGTTTTCCTACAAGAATTAGAAGTTGGAAGCACTTAATCCTCTCCCTTCATCCCCTCCTCCTCCTTCCCCCCTTTTCCCCCCGCATCCTCCTTCCATTTCAACAATCTTGAGCGGTTTAAACCTAAACAGCCCTCCTCCTCTCACTACTCCATCCTTGGGAAGGGATTCTGGTGTCTTTCGCCACACGAAGAAAAGCCAACGCTTGTGTTTGTCACGAAAAGGCTTGGCTCGAAAATAACTGGATATATGGAGGCCTCTGCTTACTTTGGGAAGGGGTTTGCCACGTAGGTTAACCCTCATGCAAATCGCCGGATTAAATCCTGACCGTACGATGCCTCGGGGTGTGTCATAGGAGGTGAACATCCTCGGGGTCAAAGACACTCTGGAGTAACTAATGCGCGTGATAAGGCAGCTGGAGTAACTACAAAAAAATTGACAACAGTAGCCAACTGTGGACGTAGTACTATATGTCTCACATAGATGGGGCATCCGCGGTGAGTCATCAACTAGGTGCATGTACCACTTTCCTCCGCCACCGTAAAGTGGCAGTAGTATACAGAGAGGGAGTGTGCGGCATCTATAGGAAGGGTATGTTACTATGTTGACAGTCATGGGAAGTTTTGTCAAGTTTTGGTTCACTGTTAATAATGGCGACATAAGTGCTGACAAAACGAATTATCACTAGATAATAACACTGGAAGAAAACAATAATTCTGGAGCCCCAGCCACAGTCTGAGAGGGTTCAGATTAAAACACTAATGTTATCATTAAGGTCGGTGAGGTGAATAGTTAACTAAAGGTCGAGGTTAAACTGGCCGCTGACACGAACCCATCGCTGCTATGAATGTTGCATAAGGGGCTCGGAGCAGCCGCGCTCGAATTAGAAAACTGTCCGGAATACACTACACACTCTGGAAAGGTCCGCTTGTAATATTAAACGCCGAGGTGTTAATAGAACAGTTAAGGTTAAAATGTCTCTGTCTGGCTGAGACATGTCCAGCACCAGAAAATGTGACAACAAGTGACAAAAACAACAATGCAAAAAAGGTCAGGTGTACCATAGGAACCGGATTAGTCGCCAAGTTTTATACCAATTCATACTGTGTGCCACTGTTTGTCATCAGTAGTGTTCCGAGCTAGGCATGATGCGCCATAGGTGAGAGGCATAGTACTACGTCCACAGCCGGTGAGCAGTGTTGCCAACTTTAGGCAAGGAGCTTATTGCACATAGTGACAGCAGAGAATTGAATCACGGTGTTGTTGTGTTACCTCCAGCATCTGAGTGAATTTGCGGTAAACAACAAACAAGGCAGGGTGTTTAGCTGTGGGTGCGGAGATTGAGGCAGACCCTTTGGCTGTTGGTGGATGGGAGGATGGGGCCTGCATTTTGTATGCATAAGGCATCAGCGGGCATCATGTTAGCATCCTTGTGGCGGCGCCCAATTCCCAGAGCTTTTGTGCTGAGAAGAGGCCACAAATGGGAATGGAAGACAGCCAAACCAGGCTCCGAGAGGAGGAAGGAAACATGGGGGGGTTGGAGAGAGGGATTGAAAATGGGGCGTGTAAACGAGCAAGGAAATGGTTCAAATTAGTTTGTCACATTTTTTTTCCACAGGAATCACGTAGTCTGGGCCCCATCGTCTTCCGAAACACGCAATTTTCAGGAGAGGCTTGTCTTTTTGCATGGGTTCAATAAGCGGTGGGGTGAAGTGTTAATAAATTTTGGTGGGCCCCCGATGGTGTTGATTGCAATCAAGGTTTATGTCACGTGCGAAAGGACAGCATGCTTTCAAAATCACCATGCAAAAATTTTAAGATAGGATTGATATAGGATAGTGGGCCCGTTCTTCGCAAGGGGCATGATACATGAGAGAAGTTTGTAAAACCTATAGAAGCGAATTGCAATAAATTCCCTATTTGGATTGGTCTATTGTTAGTGTAATATAAAATATATTTATACTGTACTATTCATCAGTACCACCCAACAATTTTTGCTGTAATGTGACGCATATGCCAACATTATCTAACCCAGCTTCCAACAATCAATGGCCATCAAACAACGGGTTTTATGCCCCACTCGCCTATTAATTTAACGAGTGTTACTTCAACGGTTAACCGCCTGTTTTGGGTTTGCCCTCAGTTTGAAATCCGGACCGCTAACTAGAACGCAATGCTCGACATTTTAGCACACAGAGACAAAACGCAAACAGAAATCAAAATCCCACCATCACATAAGTCTCTAGAATCTAATTACGACCCCCCTTATTAAAGACCAGATATTCGCCCCCTCCAAAAAAAAATGTGGGTTATGACGAAGCACTGCGACGAAATTAATGTCATCAAACTGTTGACCGGGGGAGGGGGGAGTTGACAGTGTTATAATATTTTCCCTGCTTGAAAAGGGGGTCGGACCAGGGTTATTAAATGTTATTGTTTGTCGAAGCCGTCATCCGTGCGATGGGCCGGGAGCACGCTGGGATTGTTTTATCGCCTCGATATTGTTGACATAATTGATGATAGCCCCCATCACATCCACCTACCATAATACTTGAAACGCTTTAGTGCCAACGGGGGTAAAGCTCATTAAGGCAACTGCTGGGCAAAGGGGTCGGAACCAATTGAAAATTGGCCAACCTCAGAACAAGATTTGGGACATAAATCGTGGGAGGTCCTTGCCTAAAATTCTGTTTGTGCAAAAAAAAAAAAAAATGCGCTCTAGTCGAGCACTAATTTGGGCGAGCTGGCATATGCGGTAAAATTGCGCTCTAAACCCTTCGGGTTTGGCCGAGGCATAATAACCCCACGAGACATTTCAGGAACAATGGCCTTCGAGGGTATGACTTAGGGCGTTTTACGAGGAGGAAAGCGCTGCGTCTCTCTGATAGTACGCACCAGGCATCCGGCTAATGAGCAATTGCAGCACTTGCAGAGTGAGACTCACATCCGTGAGCACAAATAATAATTGCCCGTTGCAAAAAATTATAAGTCGCTAAAAAGGGCCATTCAGTATGACCGTTAGTATTGTTGTAATTAATTGCCTACATGTGTCATAAAGTTATCATTGATAATTATGATTGTGGCTGTTGCTAATAATTTTATTGTTGAGGTGTTTTACGTTGTATAAGAAATACTAATTGTTTGTCTCTTCCAACTGCTGGAAGTGATATTGAGTAAGGTTAGTTTAGTTTAGTTCATTTTATGGTTAGGGTTAAGGGTTGGGTTAGGTTAGGTACTAATAATATAAAGGCAACGTTTGCGTGTTTGTTCGTTTGTTTGATTGATTGATTGTTTGGGCAGGTTTAGTTCACACCAATTTCATACCCATTTATATAGTTCAATATAGAAATACATAATTATGAAGTTAATCCTTGGGATTGCTTTCACATCCACGTCTAATATCAGTTTCTGAATCTACCCAACAAATACGACCGATCCAATCAGAATCGTTGCAAATAATACCCTGAAAGCAAATCCTCAAAACCAGTGTTGACATCCACCACGACAATGATTGCTGCATCGGTCCCAATCACCCGATCAATTAATTAACAAACAGTGATTGATTGCCGGAGCCCGATTCTGACAAGTCCTGATGCAGTTGGAAGGGTTTTTTTTTGCGAAAGATAAAGTGTAAGCCGCAATCAACAGACTCAGACATGAACTTTAAAGAGGATTAAGCCTCCCCCAAAAGCATGAGAGACGCGTTAATGACGGTTGGCGATCATTGTAACGTTTTAACGAGCGGATGCTAATGAGTTTTCTCTGGGGACGCCCATTTTAATGGCTACTGGACACCCTTCATATTATATTCCAACGTGCAGGGAGCACACATGATAACGGCGCTATTGATTCTTGAATCGTTATAAACCCCCCTCCCCCTCGTCCAATTAAAATTATCTTTTAATTAAATACGGTGCTCTGGCTGGGTGTGAAACATCAACTGTGGTTCAGGATTGTTTTTTTGGGGGGCCCGAAAAAACAAGTCGTGTCGCCGCATGCTAACAAGGTGTTAGCTGGACCACCCCGAGTTATTACCAAGTTGTGTTTGTAATTGGGGTCGACTCTGGGGCTAACTGGTGATTTCACAACATTGCAAAATGCGGACAAAAAAATACCGGTAGTATCTGAGCATGCCAATTGTTAAACTGGAAATTTGAAACAGAATTTTGTGCAATAATTTAGTGCACTCTATAAAACACAATTTGGTCACGTTCTGCTCATTCATTAAAAAATAATTCAAACTTTGTCTTAAAATTACATTGCCGATTTGAATAATTTTTAAAAACCTTTTGACATTTCACTATTTCTTAAGCTTAGGTGAGATTAATTATAATGAGCTGACGGTTAATAATTATCTAAGTAACGAGGCTGCAATTGATGCAATAATTCATTCTGGATGTTTGCATCGATACGAAACACCCTGTACATAAATAATTCCGTTTTTATTTAACTTTTGATATTACGGTGCAGATATTTTGCCATTTTACTTCATAGCAATTGAATCGGTAAAAGTAATTAACTCACATCCGTGCAAATCACCTGACATTTTGTACGTGGCATTTTAACAAACACCATGTACGTTGCACCCACGGGCTGTAATAAAAATATCGAGAATAAACGGACCGGGCCACAAACAAGGCTGCAAACTGCATTATCCAGCATTGTGTACTAGCGCACTGTTGACTTAATTCCACGAGGGCGCACTGTAAATATGCTGAGATGCCTTCATTACATATTACCCAATTAATCTGCGGCGCTCTATTTCTCCGAGCAATGCACTAGGCTTATTCACAAACAAAATTTTGAGCGAGGGGTTGGACCTGTGCTCTAATTAATCCGGAACCAAATTTTGAAAGTCCCTTTTTTGTTTATCGAGGTGCAAAACAGGGTGATTCATAATAATCACTATTGTAATTTTTTTTCTTGGTCAACATGGATCATTTTATGTCGAGTTGCCTTAATTTCCATAGAAAATATTCAGAGTCGTTACGAGACATCTTGTGCTGGAGTCGTGTCTATATAAACTCTATTCCGTCGCCTTCTCGACTTAAGGCTAACCTAAGATTAAGTTGTTTAGTTTTCAGCTAATTACTGCGACGCCAGAAGCAACTCGTGCCTAGAATTATTCCTCTTTTCCTTCCCAGCACCCAAACCCAAACCCCCTCTTTATTATTCCAAACCACAGTCGCAGCTTGCGACTATCAGAAATTTGTTACTCCAAACAGATTCGTCAGCCATTAGGACTTTGCTTTAATTTTTGCTCACCTTATATAACGACCTACGTAACTGTCATCAAACGGGTATGGAAACACACGAAAGAACCAGGATGAATGGGGAGCACTTTGGCATGACAGGAAACGGCGTCGTACAAGCGGATTGAAGGGGATGGCTTTAAAGGAAAGACGAAAAAAAAGAAGGCTATAAGGTTTTGGCTAGAGAGAGAGAAAAAAAAGAAGGCACCCAGCCAGCCTTGCCTGTTATCATGATTGGGCTGACTCTCAGGCACAGCCAACGAGCATGCAAACAAAATGGGGGATGAAAGGAACAGGCACATTACGGAAACTTGGAATCGATGGAGAGAATTTGTGTAACAGCTCGTTGGAGTATAAAAGGCCCTGGCGAGAAATGAATTCATAGTCCTCTCTCTCTCGCTCTCTCCATGCCCCTGCTCTATGTCCCCCCGTTATTATAACACCACTTTGCCTGGTTGCCTGGGCACAAAAATGTTGGGAGGGTCAGGCCACGATGGAATTTTTTTTTGGGAGAGAACATGTGAGCAAAACGTGTGGCAGAGTTGCGAAAAATTGCTACTCACTGTCAGGCATTAATAATTGAATGGGGCTAAAAATTAATTTTTGAAATGCACATATTCTGGGTTTTCTGAAAGTCAACTTTAAATGCGATATTGCCTGCAAGCTCGTTTGAAGCACAAAATTTCATTTTAAAGCCTGCCAGTAATTAGCCTATATAATCTGCTATACCGAACTCGAAATTGAATTCAAAATATTATTATTATTCAAAAATCGCATTATATTGACCTCTATAAGGCCTCTTACATCTAAGGAATTTTAAAGTTCACACTTTGTTGATGTGAACAATACTAATTCTAACTGTTAATTAATATTTTACACAAGCTACTTCCATATTTTGTTTTATAATTTTATGAACCTCTGCTGCATACAAATTTTTTATTCTGAATATATCAATAAAAAGTTGTGGTTGAATGGAAACAATTCATTTATACGACAATGTTGCTGAGGTAGTTGTTGAAGAATCTTTGGACCACTGGTCAACTCATTATATGTACTTACACCTGCTGAACTCACCGTTACGTACCGGTATCGCACTGGATGGCTATACCCAACGATGAGACGAGCTGACGACACGTTGTAGTTTCACATAATTCCAATGATCGATCCAGCCCTTGTCATCACCCATGAACATGAACATGACAATTATAGGCGCCAAGTGTTGCGAGCTTACTTTCTCCCCCTACTAAACACTTTCTTTTTCTTTAACCCCCCCCCAACAAATCTCGCAACAATTCGAGCGCCGTCCCAACACTTCCGATAACGTGACTGTTGAGAAAACATTGACGAATCACCTCCTTTTTCTGAGAATCCCAATGGAAGGGTATGGTGGGGGCCAAAGGGCACTTGGCACGTGAGATTCAAATTAAACTGTCAGACCCGCCATCAAACACTTATTAAGAGGAATTAAGAAAAATTTACGCACTGTAATTATACATTGAAATGCGGTCAGGTACCCGATACCAGATTCGTGTCGTGACACTCCAGGCAATGTTAGGAGAGAAAAAAATATATAACGATTTTGTTCTTCAAAGTACCCAAAGGTGAGGAAGGGTTTGGGGTTGAAAAGGTGTTACAACCGCGTGAGAAAATGAAGTGCACACGTGTCGTGCGATAGGAAACGAGATAATATTTTTGGTGGGGAGCTATTGCACATACTGCTCACACATATATACGCACTTCTAAGTCCAGAATAATTTGTGCACAATATGTCACGAATATAACAGCCGGCCATCACGCCAGGGGCGAATCAAATCAGCACCCATGTTACCCCACCAGTTATGACGTTACTCTGAAGTGTGGCGACGATAATAACAGTGGCGCTTTGATTGTGAGGGGAACAAGGAGTTCTCTTACGTATATCTTCCAGGGGAGGGTTGTTTGACGTATATACAGTATATATAAAAAAGTAATTGCAGAATCGATGAAGCAGGTGGCGACGAGGAGAATGAGATTTTTGCGCCGTGTCAGGTGGAGAGTGAAAATAGAGAAATGTGTGGTAATCACTCAGGCACTCAAATCAATGCGAATACAGAGCATGACTTAAGGTATTAGTCAATTTGCGTGTATAGAGGCAGTGAAATTGCGATTTTTTTCTTGCAATTTTTTGGAGCGGGAGATGATCTCAGGCCAGAATTTTTGTTCAGTATTTTTTCTTCTTCTTCCAAGGTGTCGCAATTGGCATTAAATGACTTACACACGCAAGTGTTCTATATACTATAGACATGAGTATATTTTTTTCTTTGATTTCAGCTCTTGGTGGTAATTTTCACAGCTGCGTTTTATTGGGGAGTAATTAACTTTTTCTCTGTATATATATTTGAATACCAAAAATTCAGAACGACCAGAGTGACATGTTTTGAGATATCAGAGGTTGAAATTTAATAAGTGCATTATTCACTTGTCTGTATAGTCTGCAAATTCCTTTAAATAACTTACAAGTAGTTATATTACACAAAAATTACTTTTTGATGACTATGTTAAGATATTCCAATTAAATCCCTACGAATATGTGACTCTAGTCGCTCTGGATTTGATGTCTTTCTTTGATGAATATGATTATTTAATTAGCAAACGTATGTAATCTGCCAAATATTTGAGCAAACATTTCTCGTTTTCTGTGCAGTATAATATATTCAGATCGATAAAAATCCTTCAGAAATTTTGCTGCACATATTAATCTTAATACTTATAATAAAGCAATGCAATTTAATTTGGCGGTTCCAGTAACCAAATTTACTCACCTTTTTCGCCTCATTTTAATTACGTGCAACGAGTTAAGTAATGAGCATTCCATTCAGTCTACATTTCTAGTTTCACTATGGTTTCAAACAATTCTGTTGCCAACTCAGAAAGGTTTTCGTTGGCACCAAAGAGAGTTTTACAGAAACAAAACCTGCCTTTGAAAGAAAATACTACTTCATTTTTGTACTTGTAACAAATGATATTTGCTGACTATTGAGCAAGAGCATAAATTTTTGTGTTTCATACAATGCAATGTTATGAAAAATGCAAGTGCTCATTTACAAAAAAAAATACAAGAAATAGCAACATTGTTTTCAAACCTTATCGTTTTATTTTACTTGTATCGTTATGTAAGATATTATTTTACTAGCATTTTAATCAAAATTTTTGAATATAATTTTCCTTTACATTTTGAATATAATTTTCCTTTACATTTTGAATATAATTTTCCTTTACATTTTGAATATAATTTTCCTTTACATTTTGAATATAATTTTCCTTTACATTTTGAATATAATTTTCCTTTACATTTTGAATATAATTTTCTTTTCTATATTGACTGTTGTTTTATTATAAATTCATTTATTTTTGTTGCTAATGCTATTTCCGCCAGATAAAGTGCCAATTTCTGAAAATTGCAAAAGTGTATATCTACAATTCACTCATTTAAAAATCTGATTCATATCTTACCCTTGGCCTGAGATCATGTTGGGAGTATCTTCTCATTAAAATTAAACCTGTTACCTGTTGACATATAAAATACGATTTTTCTTTTACAAGTCTGTAATCCTACTTCTAACGTCACTGTAATGCAGGAAAGCATGTCATGCACAAGCAGGCACACGCTATGTATAAACTGGGGGAGGGTTTGTTGATCATATATATAAAAAGGTGCCATCCTATACACTATAAAAACCTAAAGGAAGTTTGTCTACAGTACTTGGCTACTGTACCTGGGAACGTGATAACGAGGTTTTCGCAAACATTCTTCGGGGGAAGTTGTCGAGGATTGGTTTAAAATTCGCACCTTGTTTCTCTTTTCGTCAACTTGTCGAACGTGGTGGTGGTGGTGGAGTAGATGGAGGATTTTTTTTTCTCTTTCTTTTACTTGGTTGATGCAATTTTCTTACCCATTTCTGACCTCTCGTTCCCGGAGGAAATGAGAAGTTTGGAAGGGCAGGCTGGCAGTAAATTCTCCAGACGCGAGGGGTGGTGGGGAGGTGGGTGAGTTAATCGGGTTAGTTTCCAAATTTTCCAGCCGAGAGCAATCAAGGCGCAGGTAAATATGTCTCTTCCTTTTTCTGCTCATCATCATTAATTATACCTTTCCATCAAAGACGGGAGGTTTGAGAAAAATAAAGAAACTTTGTGGGGAGGATGGTTTGCAAAAATATATGTATGTTTAAAAGAGGATTTTTCTTCTAAAAAATTGCTTCTCTTGATTAAGGAACGTAAAATTAGGTGGCACAAAAATTAACGAAAGTAAACCAGATTGTTCTGTCACCACATCTTAAATGTGTTTTCAATAAGGGTGAGTAATTTTGGCTCTTATTATTTCAATTGAAATTGTAAAAAAAATCGCATATCCTGTAGTGTTATTGGTGTAAGAAGTGCTGTACACAAAACATGTGCAGTGATGTAAATTCACTTGCACTTTGCTTGGCAGAAAGTTATGCAAATATTCTAATCGGCATCATTATGGTACATTTTATCAACATGAGCTTATCTGCAAATTTTTTTGTCAAACTGAACTTTTTAAATGATAAGATTTGCCAATAGCTTTTATTATTTTCTTACCTATGGTTGAATATAATATTTTACAATTTTTTTGAAATTAATCTTCAACACTGTATCAGTGACTTTGCAAATAAGCTCTGTTTTTTTGCAATTTCTTAAAGTTTTTTACTACTTGTTTTATTTATTTTTTAAACATTCTCTATGATTGTACCAATAATACTGCCGTTGACTTCCGTGCATTCAAACGTTTGCAAGAGTGCTGTGTTGTAACTGAAGCCCTTTTTACTAGGCCACTACTGCATAATCGAAGGATCTCGTGACGTCCCCAGCACATAATCAAATCCCAGCCGACGAGACCCTTCCATTAGCTCGAAAGAGAGAGAGAGAGAGAGAGAGGGAGAGTTATATACCCTTTGAGTGGTGTACTGAAAAAAATATATAGTCGCCCATGGGTGGGTTGGACAAGTAGAAGAAGAAGAAAAAATGGCGACCCAAAAAAGGTGAGTGACACTCGTGAGCCCATGTCGTGGAGGTTACGAAAACGGAAAGGAAAAGAAAAAGTTTCAGGGAGTGTGTGATAAGGGGCCTTTCACATAACGCGATTTTATTGCACGGAACTGCGGCCATCTCGGATCGGATGACGTCAAAAGCAATCTGTTGGCATCTTGCGGCAAATTTCAGTACTCAGTAGTTGACGACGCCACCAGTAGGCGACACTGATCATCCAATCCCAGCTACTATTGGCTGAACGGCTAATATGTTAATACGTATATGATGTCTTAAAAGATTGCAGCTGTTCTGTGGGGCAGTAGGATATATAGCTGAAGGGCCATCTAGTTGATAAGCAATATTGGCACACTGGACCGTCAGTGGAGCCAACGTTACATATCAAAAGGAACAGTGACTTCATACTAGCTTTGCAATACAGCCTTTATGTTCGCAGTGGTAGCCTATGGCGAAGCTTTTATTCAGTTATTCAATTCCTGGAATCTTGCGTGGTATGAAGCCCACTATAGTAATAATAATTTTAATTGTTCTCCGATTTTTAGTGCTCGGTCCTCAAAGTTAGTTTTCGACAGATATTATGGCATTATCGGCTTAGATAAAATAGAGCCTTAATGACAGTTAAAGTAGTTACAACGGAATAACCTTTCTTGAGAGCAGTTACTACACGATGCGTTATTTACAGCCGGTTACTAAAATCAGGCGTAGTAATGAAACGAATTACAATAAGGTAATGGCTATTTAAAATGGTTACTATATGACAGTAGTTATTTAATCAGCTACTGAGTATCAGTTATTGACAGCAGCAACAGCAAAGGAACCAACATTTTAAGTAGTTACAACAGAGGCAGTCTCTCCTGAAAGCTGCACAATAGTTCTTGGAAGTTACTAGAGTAACAAGACAGTAGTTATTTAAAGCAGATACATGTATGGGCCAATTTAACAAATAATGGAAGTAGCGACGATTAGAGACAGGCGATGGATAGAGCGAGACGTAAAACTGTACCGCATCCATTTCAACAAGACCGTCGAGATGTGATAAGGCTTTTTATTTTGAAAATGGAGGTGATGTTGAGTGTTTGGTGGAAGTGAGATTAGGGGGAGAGGGGTTGTAGGACAAGAAACAAAAATATATTGAGGAAAGGATAAAGAGAGTAACACAATGGAGAGAGATTTGGATGCATACATACTTGGAGGCATCACCCGTGCGGTCTGGGCAGGTGGCTTTGTGCTACTCGTCCCTCCAGGTTCACCTTCTTCATCGATTATGGAGGTGTTCACCAGATCGGTGATCCCTCGCACCTCGTACGTGATCGCGTTAAGATCCTTTTTGGCCGAGCCACTCACTCTCATCAGAGGGTTCTCTAACTGCGTCTGTACGCCGTCAGTGGGCGCACTGACCGAGGAAATCACTCGAACTGAAATTGACCCCGAATGGGACGAGGTTAGTCCCCTGTCTTCAGGGTCGGCATCATCATCATCATCATCAAGGTCCTCGTCATAGTCCTCGTCAATGTCATAGACCACTGGAGTCACCAGGGTCTCCTCGACTGATAAAAGATGACCTGACGTGCGCGCCTCGTATGGAGATTGGGTGTGAGCGATGCGTGGCGTTCGAGCGGTGGGAAACAGGATGGAAGGGTACCAAAATGGCCGCCTAGGCCCGGGCTCGGGGTTATATGGAAACAGTGCAGAATCTGTGCCTGACAAATCAAGAGGTGCTGGGGGTACGTCTGAAACAAAAACATGGAACCAAGCATCAGTGCGGCAGTTCATGTGCTCCCATCATGACACACTACCAGCAAAATAATTAGTGAGAGAATCATGATAGAACATGCTGTGTGAGATTTCTTAAAAATTGGGGGCCATCTTTTTTTAAAATTTTTGTTTGTTTTGGAAAATATTTTATTGTGAAAATCCAGAACATCACTACTGGTCTCAAAGCTACGACTCAAACTATCAGATGCAAGCTTATAGACTAGAGGCGAAAATCTGGATTGGTGGAAATTAAAAAGGGTGTATCGAGTGATGTCCTATCGGGTTAAGTGTGAAAGGTGTTAATTGTAGACTTTCCTCTGCTTTGTGGATACAATATCGCTCTAAAATATTTTGCATCACTAATTTTGAGCTTTATTAGTACCTTCAATTGGTTATTTTTCTCCCGCTATTTCCTGTTGAGATTTGCTCACTTTGATTACCCCAGTTGGCGATCAGAAAGAACTAACAAAAGTCACTAACTTTAACAGGAAAAAATCGTTTGGTCTTGGCAATAAAATCCATCCTGTAACGGTCCTATATGTCAAAAAAGTGATAGACATAATAACCTGACTCTAACCATCAGAACTCTAGCAAGGTGAAGATAGACAAAAGCACCTTTATCGTGCAATAATTCTGATTGCAAATCAGTCCATTTGTCCAAAACATTTTTGACATATCATGCATACAAGTTGTCTCAGAATTTTTAGCTTTTTACAGATTGAGTATTTTTTACAGAGTAGCTACTTGGGGGGTTATTACAGCTACGGTTTGTGACATGGGGCATCAAATATTACGTTTCAGGTGCAACCTAGTGAAATCCATCAACAATACCATGCAAATCAAGTGTGCCAATACTACTATTTACATGTCCACAGCTCCCATGTTACCTTTTGACAGCAAATCAACGACTTTATTTTCCATCGCAGCTATTCTTCCAGAAGAACTGTTTCCTTCCAGCGACGATAAAATTCCGCAGAGTTTGTGAATATATACGGTATATATTTTTAAACCCATGTAATAGGAGAGCTCACCTGGAGTTAACTCCAGCTCTGGGGAATCCAGTTTGTGCACTTAACAAGCTCAGCACTACACAGGCCGGAGTTATGAGTAGTTAGTGTCAAGTATGAAATAAAAAAGTCTGTGCTAAGCTCATTACTGGGACAAAAAGTGTGGGAGCATGTTTGTCTTTATTACGTTACCTTGTGGAAGTGTTAGCAAAACATGTGTGAAGACATAGAGGAAAGTCAGTATTTCAAAATAATATACCAAATGGGACATCACCGTCACTCCTAGTTTTTGTCCATGTTGCATTTATGTTATGTAAACATGTCCTATATGTAGAACATGTTGTACGTGTGCCTTTTTTATTATTTACGTGGAGTAACTACCACATGTACATTGTGATTGTAGACTAGGGTTGGGAGAGTAGAAGATGACTAACTACGTGACACGATGTTGGCTGGAAATAGTGTTATAGTTTCACACAGGCTATGCAGGTGTTCCAATAATACCAGTGGTTCATAAAGTCATCTCACACTCGTATTGGTAAAAATCTTGCCACACTTTCAAAGTCCGCAACATTTTTTTTACCGATATGTGAGACAACTTATGAAACTGTCCAACGCTGTTCATTCTAATAGACTCCTAATGACGTGTCGTCTGCTGAATCAGAATGAAGTTATTGCGCAGAGATTGGGTCAGTGAGAAGTATAAGGGGGCACCCTTATTTCTCCTGGAGGTTTTAAGCCCGAGCACGCGAGATTTGTTGGTCTGAACATGCACTTGAGCACACTTGCGCCTGATCAATAGGAAAATGGTAGGGGTAGGAGCGGTGTGGGAGGAACAGAGAGAGAGGGTAGCAGAGGCAAGGGAGGGGGAATGAGGATGTTCTTCCTGATGGGATCCATTCTGATTCGGTGGCTTCAGCCTGGAACAGTCAGCTGCTCCTGTATCGCTCGATCTGTATCCCTCCCCCCTACGCAACATATATCCAAAACCCTCTCTGGAGTTATACGATCGGTGGTTTGTAATCCGACTGTCATGAAACAGGGAAAGGATGTTGAAGATAGTTTAAAATGTGACGGGTTTTTCCCTGGGATTTTGAAGGGAATGTGTTTTGTAGAGAGAAAGTCCCTGCACTGTCTCTGTATCGTATGATCGAAATGTCCTTGCGAATAAGGTTCTGTATTATCCGAGCAGAGGAGCATCTGATCAAAGTTAAAACAACAGAGAGAAACGAGATGATTTTTTAAAAACAAATAACAGAGTGAGCATCCATACTGCGCATGGAGTCTTGGAATTACGGCGCATATTTATAAGCACTGTAATTCCAATATTGGCAACGCCAACTGAACGCGCCCGGTCGCGTTCTTACAATAAAAATCCAGTTATAGTAGTCCAGACAAGGCTATAGATACACGCGTAAAGAATCTTCTACAGTACATATTAAAATAATAAAATTACATGGTAGAATTAAAAGACTCATGACTGTGCATTAATATTCTAACTGCAGTACAATAATAAAATTTGTATTATTGCAAATTTCGACACGCACATATCCTGTAGCTACCTTTATTTCTAGGGCAACAGTGTAGTGACCTTTTCTGCTAATCAGTAATTAATTAAGCAAAAATTTTCACGAACGTAAATTTGACACGTTTTGATCAGACGTTCCACTGTGCTACTTCAAAAATTTATCTATTCACGTAAAGTTCACCCCTATCTAAGTGCTGTTATGTAAAAGTTTATTTGTTGAGTATCAGCTTTATGATGTATAGAGAAAAGTGCGTGAAAATAAACAATTTTGAATTAAAGCTTTACCCCGAGGCTTTGGCGCAATTACCTGCTCAGTTTGCTCCCGAACTTACTGGTTTATATAAGCAACCGCGCCTAATTGTAACGAATAAGTAATAAATCTCATGAATAAGATGCACGACTTCAAAAAGAAAATCGTATTTACAAATCTTATAAGAAGGGTTGGGAAAATTCTATAGAAAAAAAGGAAAAGTAACATTTGCCTGCTGTTAAGTGCCGTTGCATGTCTGCTTGAAACACGGCGTGAAAAACCACCTGAAAAAGGTTTTCAGCGCAATAAACGCAAACGAAAAAGCCAGTACAAGAAAAGCCAAACAACACTACAAAGTACTGCTCTCTCAGGGGGATTTAATATATAAAAAATGAGACAGATATATAGAAAATTACTGGAAAAATTTCCTACATATATTTTTTTCAGGAGCAAAATTGGTGACTGGAAGGTGAAAAAAATTGGGTCACACAATGTCACCCTTGTCCCAGCAGTGGCACACCAAGTCTTATGTTGTGCTCATTTTATTTTCACTTTCAAGTGGGTGTCGGTGAGTGTGATGTGAAAAACCAGGTTTATTTTATTTTATTTTTATTGGTGGGTTATTTGGAGACAATTACTTACTACATTAAAAATATATATATTCCGAGCAAGGTTGTGTTTTTTTTCAATACACAAAAAATGGGTACCGTACATCAAAAACATGCATGCAGTGAGGCAAGCTGTGGTGTGACATGCAAAAAAGGTCGGTGATGTAAAGCGTGATTCATGGGCACATATTTGACCTTCGAGAATTATCGGAGTGCTATTCTCTGGCTATTCTGAACTGTGGTTGTTAAGAATAAATTTATTCATATTAATATTCCCTATCTTTTGTGCAAGCGAGGGTAGCGCCATCTACTGATTTCCTTTCGAACTTCTTCCTGCTATCTCGGCACGACATGACGGATGCCCTTTAGTATCGAAGTATGCTATGTATATTTGCACCTTACAAGAGAGAGTTTAGTAAACTGCTAATTAAACCATTTTTTCCCTATATACTTTGACAAACCAACAAGTGGGGCTAACCATTCAAAATTTGCAAATACTTTGCGAAAACAATGCCCCTCCATCCTTCAGAAAGTTTGAGTATAAGCCAAACTTTCCTCTAACACACTCTAGTCAATGATCTAAAGCCTTTGCAGCATTCTCTCCCCTTCCGCCCCCCCCCCCTTCCTCTCCATCTCTTTTACTCGTATTAAGTAAGTCATTGAATGCAAGTTGAAGGGAACTGGAGGAGAGGAAGGTGCTTTGTGGCCGGCAAGGATTGGAAACTCTCTGGGGACGCATTTGTTTGCAGAGTCCAAGGAAGTTTGCTGAGCTCCGGCAAACCAATACAAGGAAGCGACGTGACCCAAGTTAGTAAAACGAGACACCTGCCAAAGTGTGTCAGTTTGGGGAATTTCTGGGGGTTGGGTTTTCGTGGGTTAAGGGGAGAGGTATCTACCTTTAAAGAGAGGTTTTTTTTTGGCTCTCAAGTTTACCCTCGTTGGTAAGTGATTATCCTTTCGCCACACCGAAGACTGAAGGTGGTGGGGAAGATATATTTGCAGAGTGGCAGTTGGGTAAAGCAACTGGCAAACTGCTCTGAATTAAGAGGCAGACTTTGTTTTGTGCACATAGTTTATTTTTTGAAAAATTAAGAAGAAACAACCAAAAGGTCTACCACGATGGAAAGATAAATTTAGCCGTCCTGGCAGGCAACAGCTAGTATAGCATGGCACATTCACTGTTAAGTCAAAGTCAAATTTATCCTACCATCATGATCTGTGTTTCTTGTTTAAATTTTTTTCGCAATTACTGTGATTAAAGAATGTGCTTTTCAGGAAGCCATATTGGACTTCTGAACGCGAAATTGATGGCAAATATGCTTGTTATAAAAAGTCATCAATAGTCGACCATATTTACTAATATTTAACCAAACTCTCGCTTGCTTCATGTTCATCTGGTCCCAATTCATTCGCGAAATGCTGCAACCTTTTCGCAACAGAATGCTGCTATATCCCCTTGACAACAAGAGTCCTCGCATCCACTTAAAAATCCGAATTAACCCTCCGGCCTCTCCCTCTTCTCTTCTAATTCGGGCAAATGGCCCCGGAATGACACACCCCCGTTTCGCCCCCTTGGTGATGTGCACATGTCCCCGAGAGACTGCTTCTCTCGCTCATCCCCAAGACCCTTCATCTACTGCAGCGCCAGGGAATGAAAACGGCCGTCATCCGACGCAGGATGCAAAGCAGGGCCATTCCCATTCGAGCCTAGGCACCTGATCTGCCTCATGACCAAAGATGGAGGCAATAACACCGACCCGGATGAACTTTCCACGCCGCCTCCCCATCGACTGGGTTAAGAAAAGGATGGGGCCCGGAAAAACGGAGGAAAATAACCTAACAGAGAAAATGGGAGGCGAAATAGTGATAACCATCTTTTCGATACCAATTCCGTCATTCTCGGTAGCAAGAACAGATATGAGCCCATGTAGTTGCGATTTAGCGTGCGAAAAAAAACACACATACGCAGGCAGGATAGCATGCTTTGGAGGAATCACACTCCGGGTTGTTTTTGCTGGGGGAAAGGTTTGGGGTTAAAAGGTAGGCCTGTTCGATACCCCCAGTGGTTAATCGAGATTAATATTGTGCAGATATCAACAAACGGCCAATATATCAAATACTGATATCACATATCGTCATGGAAAATCGACATCGAATATCACAGTCGAGTATCAGTATCGATCACTGATATCGACTACCATCATCGAGTATCGACCTTACATAATTATATTGATATCGAATACAGACTCTAGATATCGATATAGAATATCAACCTCAACATTAGACATTGATATTAAACATCGACGTGGATTATCGGTAGAGAATATCAACAATTGATATGGATATTAATAACCGATGTGGAATATCGGTATCAAAAATCGACATCATTAATTGTCATCAACAATCGATATATTGTACCTGTCGTATATACACTATATAGGAATTCCGATATATATTTTTACAAAATTAGAATCGATACAATATAAAAAAATCGAACAAGTCTAAGTTTAAGGGTACTACCTACGCAACGCACATAACAGAAATGCAATACCTGATTACTCTCTCTTTTTTTTGTTTCAAACCTATGGCTTACCAAAGGCTCTGATAGAGAGAGACAAAAATAAAATTTCCTGTATACGAGACACGCACTTTGTGACGTCATAGTACGCAGTACTTAGTGAGGTAAAGGTCTAAAACGTGGACCCGATTCGACCTGAGTTTGTAAAATTTTTTTTTGAGAGAACCCGGATTTGGACTGGACTTAGTTCGAGTTTTTTTTTTGGAAGTTGGGAAGAGATTTTTTTTCCGTAGTTGGTCCCCTCTTTTTCCTCTTTTTATTTTCTCTTTTTTTATTTATTTGGACCGCCCTCAACTCACCAACGCAGGGATTGTGGTTGACGACGGTGAAGACGCGATCACAGCGTCTCTTCATGTTGCTGTCGGGACAGATGCAACCGAACATGGGCGACAAGCGTAACTTGGTCCATGCTTCGTGGCACATTTTCCTGCGAAAAAAGAACGGTGGCCCGCAAAATTGGTTAATTTGTTCCAGAGTTAGACAGACACTGCAAGACAATTAAACACAATTAAACACATGTTGTTTCTAAAGGTGTAAATAATGTATGTTGTTAATTTCAATTTATAATTAATAAATGTTTCAAAGTTATAGTCGACTTTAAAGTACATATCATTTGCCATAATAATCCATTGGAAAGGTTAGGTAAAATTATTATATTCTCTTTTACTAGAATATTAGTATCATTATAAGCTGAAATGAAGTATAATGTATAAATATTATTTCCTTGAATGAGAATTTTGGCAACAGAAATTAAAATATGCAAAATTCGAATATTTCACATAATTGGCAGTGCTTAGTTACCATGCTTCAGTTTCTGTAATAGTAGCCTATTATGTACTTGTAATTTATGCATGTAGGTGTACTTGGTTTAGTTAATGTCAATGAAAGCCATTTTGTACATCCTATACACTTTCAACATATTGCACGTGACACTGGATAATCACAAAAAATGCAAAAAATACATTGCAAAGATCATAAAATCTCAAGAAAGAAAACTGTCAAAAGGAAATATCTGAAAAAATGGACACTACTACAGTAATATTACTGCATGTCAAAAATGTTTCAGGCAGTGGTATCCTGGAGCTATGCAACCATCAGCACTCGCCCAAGTTCATGGGTAAAAGAACTATTGCTCATGGTTGCATAGCGCCTTTTATTTGGGAAGTAGTACAGTACATCAAGTACTATACTGTGTGCTCAGTACTCTGGAGTATCTTTCTGGCTCTGTGAAGTGCAATGTAACATGAGTGCAGAAAGGTGGAAGCAGCACGTAAAACAACACAGCCTTATTGCATCATTTAGTGTTGTTAAATCATAGCTGCTGCCTGTGTATGTGTACATTGTCGAAAAAAATTATTTCGCAATGTTTGTGCTCCTACCAATGTGCGGGGTGCAAACTGTGTATGCTCCAACACGAGAGGGAACCACTTGTTTTCTTTGAGGCTACGAGCGGTCTAGTATGCGGACATGGTCATACATGTAACCATACCTCGCATATATGTATGAACAGTGGTGGTGTAGTTACAAACATAAACACAAAACCTAAATGTGATTCGTAATGTTTACGGTAAATATATCCGCGATATCAAAATACCGCCTCCGAAAAATTAAAATAATTTACGAACCAGACGTTAATAATTTCTGCAAGCGTGCTTGCTACCTCTTGCTGCTAAAATATTCAACGGCGGTCCATTTAAGCCCCGAGTCCCGCAGTTGCGGCACAGCCTCTCTCTGAGAGAATGAGAGAGAGATGCATCGAAGCCAAAACTGCTGACTGCACAAACCGGCCACCATTTTCGCTCCAAAAGGCCACGCACATTTGCGAGGGTGACAGAAAAGCACCGACAAACACAATAAAATTACGAGGGCCCAAAGTGTGTGAGCGGGCATAAAAAACTGTGGCAAGTCATTAAAATAGGTGGGCTAATTCAGGTGTTCATTTAAGATGATTATTTTTAAACAGTTACTGTCAGTGCTTATCAGAAATTATAGCTGATCATTCGGACATAATCGTTCGCACATGTCCTGCATTGCAAAGGCTTTAAAAAATGGATATACAGATTACTAACATTATGATGATTAAAAATTCACATATTAAACGCATTTTAAAATTTAAAATTTAAATTCAACAATGTTTTAACAAGCAATTAAATATTTCATCTCAAGCATTCATTTTCAAGAAACCTTACAATTTAAATTTAAATTTAAATTCATTACTATTTGAAATTTGAATTTCGATAAAATTTGGAAAATTCATACATTTCATTTTAAATTAATAAAGTGACCTTTCATCTTAAAGCAACCAATAATTGATGTAAGTAATGTGTACAAACTTATGACAACAGTATAAGCCATAAGGATTGCGAGATTACAAGAGTAGCCTAACATTACCCTCCGAGGTTCTACGAGCAACAGCTCAGGTTACATTGAAAATCAGGGGGTGTTGGGTGGGTGGGATGGAAAAGCTATCGGAGTGTGAGAATACGTAAAATTTCATTCACGCCCCCGGGGCCAAGTTCCCCAGACAACATTCCCGGGACAGGCAGATGCCGCCGTTTGCAATTAGTACCTTGACATCATTACGAACAGTGTGCAGCTCGCAGCTGTGTGCGACCCAGCTGCT
The DNA here is from genome assembly GCA_000934665.2 of Catajapyx aquilonaris. Taxonomy (NCBI): domain Eukaryota; kingdom Metazoa; phylum Arthropoda; class Diplura; order Dicellurata; family Japygidae; genus Catajapyx; species Catajapyx aquilonaris. The sequence continues at coordinate 8,863 of KZ538807.1, read as the reverse complement.
GTGTTGATGTATCCCGCCAGGTTCCTATACAATCTACAGGGTGTTCGAAAAACGATCTGGACAAAACGGCAAATTATTATTATTTTTGAACTATTCAGCAAAAAAAACAGTATATTCATACAGATCATCCAGCTAGTCGCCATACCCTTTTGAATGCCAGATCATACTCTGCGATTATAAGCCTTGAATGAACATTTTCATCTATACAACCTGCTCGTATCTATGCTGGGAGGGTATGAAATGGACTATTTCAAAATCGCAATGGCAGCGTCAGTCACTCGGCCAAAAGCTGATCCTCTGAGTCCCTCAGATGAAGTTGTGACTATAGGCTCTTATCAGCCGCCTGCACTGACTGGGCTATATGAACACTGGACAGACATTCGGCAACACTGGAAGGCTCTGACATAGTTACCGGGAATTAACCGGACTAAAAGCAGACGGAATAGGGACCTCTCACTGATTGCGGACACGTGACTTGTTTGCCAGAAAATATGTCATTGTTACGGGCGAGAAGACACAAAGATGAGCGAGAAGCTTAGCGCTGCCATGTAATGCGAGGGATAATATTCGTCGCAGATTTTCAAGAATTTTTAGTGCAAATGGGAGAAAGTGCAGAAATTTCATCAGAAATATTTTCCACTCTCCAGGCTCGATTCCCTTTCGTTCCATCTCTCCATGGGTAAATGCACAAGGCTGTATCACTTGACTTCGTCACTAATCAAGCGAGAGGAATGTCATTAACTTTATTACGTGAGGAACGACACGAACAGCCGCGGCTGAGACCTAATGACAGTTATGAACCCCCCACGTTTCTTGGGATTTTCTGCGGAAGCCCGTCAAA